>JABZEU010000122.1:0-13498 GCA_014635995.1 Sarcophaga peregrina
TTCTTTCGTTCACAGGTGTGAACCCAGAGACAAGGTGGCGAAGTCTCTTATTAACCACAAATCCGCATCCAAATTCGTGCTTATCAACATGGCAGCTGTAGTACACATCGCAAGATGCTAGCCTTTTGCATCCTTGCTCTATCCATCGCATTTCCTGTATGGCAGTGATATCAGTCCTACATTTCTTGAGGGCATCCGCCAGCTGGGCGGAAGCGCCCACCCTGTGAAGGGTGCGGACGTTCCAAGTGGCTATTCTTAAATCGTTGTCCTTTGAACGTTTGCCGTGGTCGTCAACTTTAAAGGGGATCTTTTTGGAATTATGTATATTAGTTTTCATTGGAGTACAGTTTTTACGTGGTGGGTTCCAAGCCCTACGCACAACCCAAATTTAACGTCCAGGGGATTGGACTACGCTGCACGCATTAGTTAGCATCTAGCGGGTACTAGAATGCCATCCAGGAGGGGCCGCGAGGAGGCTGCGTGTCAACTTGAATACAGCAAGACAAGGATCGTCCTGGTGGTCGCCATGTCAGTCAGAAACTTTACCTTGTTTGCATGCATCCCATCCCTCCCAATATCCTTGCATAATTCAAGACACAAGCCCGAGTAGAAGATGATATGAAGACAAAATGAAAGTGCGATTTAACAAAACGGAAATCTTTAAATATTCCAGTAAATAAATCAGCAACATATTCATGATGCAACATTATGAGTCCCTTAAGGATGCCTTTTACTTTCATTTCACTGCTATTTGCAGATTCACTTTCTGTGTGCTCCATATAATACTAATGGGCGAAAGGCTCATAAAATTCCTTTAAAGAAACTTGAATTCCTCTTTTCCGTTTTTTCAGTCTTTACTTCACTCTTTCGCTCTCTCTCTCTATCTCTCTCTTTCTGTCTCTCTCTCTCTGTCTCTTTCTGAGAAACAAATAAATGCTTCGTGTCTTCTGCTGTTACTCGCTTTATCCTTTGTAACCCAGTCCTGTGCAAATTTCGAATTCCAAAGCAGTTTGTTCTTCATTGTGAACGTACGTGTTTAAGTGTTAAAATCCGATTTTCATGTTTACAAAAACGCAGGGAAGAGAAAATTTCAACAAAATCACAATTTATTTCAATTCTAATTAAAAATTTGTAATAAATTTATAGGAGAAATATTCATGGAATTGTTTTTGTAGTTGCTGCTGTTTTATCGTTTTTATTGTTTTGTAAAGTTGTAAACTTAACTAAACGACGTTTATGGCAAAATAACAAAAAAAAAATTTTAGAGATTTTTAATAATAACTCGGAGCAGAGTATTAAAGGAATAAAATCTTAAACAGCTTTATCAATAACTTTCCTATCGATTGTGAATATGGGTATGAAAGTGAAGACAAGGATAATTAAATACCGTTGTCCCGATACTTTCTTAAGTCTAGTTGAATCTTAACGCTGTGAAAAAGAACGCAGAAGCAATAGCTCCAACCAAGCCAAATGGGTATAAAGGAGACTAATACACACCGTTGTTAAACAAACAAAAAAAATATTGCTTGGAGTCTGAGCAGTTATAAAGTGTAATTGTGTAAGCCAAGTAAGCAAAGAGAACGTTGCTTGGCATAGCGGTAACGAAAAGGACTTATTGACTGATGCAAATAGTTACCTTCACAGAGCGAAAAATGTTCGCACCACAACAATCTGTAGGCAAGAGTTCACAAATATTCTGATAAATTAAGCAAATAATACTCAAGCCATGTCTTAAGTCTATCTCTGTTGTACGGGTTAGAAACTGCATATAATTGGTCATTACAAGACTTTAGTCAGGATTATTAACCTAGTTTCTCCCACTACTTATGTTGTGTGTGTTAATTTTATACACAAGTGCTGGGACCTACAGTTTAAAGCCGACTCCGAACGATAAATTTTTGAGAAACTTTTCATGGTAGTTTTATATACTCTCAGAGTTTTTGTCAGAAATCTGCTGAGAAGAAATCGCCGAAAAAATAATTCTTTTTTTTTTGTTTTGATGTCTGGCCTGGGACTCGAACCGTGGATTTACGTATAATAAGCCTCCACGCTACCTACTAGACCACGGCGACTTCAGACGGGTTAGAAACTGGTTTCTATATATCCGAATACAATCAATGAAAAGCCATGGGTATACCTCAATAAGAATATCCGAGAGGCATATGAAGGATATTGTGGCCCAAATAATAAGGAATGTATACTCAAACAAAACAGTCATAGAAAGTGGAAGTGATATCGGCATACTATCACGAGGTAGCTTTATAGTAAAACAGGGATGGGACTAGAGTGTTATTTGAAGGCTCAAAAAGTCAATTTGGAAACACACAGAAACATATAATATGCCTAGAACTACGAGAGTACGAACTATCACGGCAACGAGCAAAAAGAAATGCAGTAAATCACGTAGGCGGAGGACTCTCAAGGGGAACCGTAAATGCTCAATAGATGTTTATAGAAAATTATTATTTAAGAAAATCTTTTCCAACGGTTCTGTGTCAAGGGAAGCTTCTAATTCTGCAGTCCTTTAAATCACTGTTCAACTTATTATCAAATAATCAAAGGTTGTTATGCGTATTTTAATTTTTTTTCTTTTTTCGATGACAAGATGTACTACTCATACATTTATCTGTAAATGTTAATGATTCGATTTTTTCTTATCATTAACAAACATTTTGTTTGTAATACGTTTTTCATTTTTAAAATATTTTTTAAGTACTCGTAAAAATTTGCTTTTTTTTAATGTTATTTCGCATAATCGGAATTAAATTCTTAATGATAATTTAATGTAGTTGTTTTTGTAGCCGTTTTTTTATGGTCGCCTGTAACTCTCGTTCCATGTTGGAAATGTCACTTAACGGAACACATGCATAAATTAAGACCCAGACGTGTTGGCTACATTCCACACTCACTTGCCGAAAAAATCAGGAGAGGAGACGGTGTAACTACAGCAACTAAAAACCTGTAGTAACTTGGTTAGGTGGAGAGAAGTGGGAGCAGTAATTGGGGTATTCAATTTATATAACGGTCTTAACAGTTAATTAAAGTATTGAAAAAAGAAAGTCCCGCAATATAAATGGCTTTTCTCAAGTAAAATTACCATCATAAGCTAAGCACTAAAAAAGACAAAAAAACGAAAACTTACCTTTAACATTAGAGTCGCTTGGTTTAGATGTTAACATGACTGGAAATAAAAAATAAAAAATTAATTCAAGAAAATTAATATATTTTGTGTAATTAAAATAAATATTATTACAGTAATTAACGCTTTTTCTGAACGAGTAAAAACCCTTTAAATTATATCAACAAACAGCGAAATGAGAATTAAGGCCCCATTAGCCAAACGCCTACGTAACGTAACGGACAGTATGGTCGTTATTAACATATGAATAACAATGTAAAGCTTACTGAAATTACATTATGATTTTGTAATCGCTGTCATAGTTTTTCGTATGCTCAAAACGAACATACATGGAAGTTTGACTAACCGTGGCTTTAGTTGTTATTTGATTAGTTTGGTTTAACATTTCAGTTCGACTTTCGTCAGAGCAACGCATGCAAATTGTTGAAATATTAATTAAAATAATGGTTCTATTCGTTAAATTTATAATCCACTTCGTCCATATTATAGTGTAAATTATTGCCTAACCGAAGTTGTTATTATACTCCCATTTAAAATTTTATTGCCTATAAAGCCCACTTTTGGTTCAAAGGATGTGAAGAAATCCAGAATTTGTTGAGGATAATCTACAAAATTTTGTTTAAACAGCATTGCAGCCGGGTGGGATCTGGTGGAGCGATGTTTTGAGAAACATTGACTGTGACTGTTACTGTTAATGGTGAATGGTATAAGGACATGGTTGGTAATGTTTTCTAAGCTCAAATAGCTGGCGTTAATTCTACTAACGTGTGGTATCGACCAAAAGTGGCTACACACTAAAATTTACTCAAAGAAACTTGATCCAATTAATTCGTACCAAAATTGTGTTATTTCAAAACGTTATAGAGCTGTCCGGAACATCTCCATAAGATAGCTGATTAGGATGACGGTTATATCGAGACGATATTACAACTAAGTTTAGAGTGAATGGTTTGGTCACATACGGCAATAGAGATGAATTCTTTACTTCGAGAGACCTGCTGGTTCACGATTTACAATGAAATTATGGACTTGTTAACAGCTTCGGATACCTGCACAACGGTGAAGATAATCTGACCAGAGACTAGAACGAGTGTTCACGGAAAGTCACAGGAAAGTCACGTTATGGGTCTGAAGCAAGGGTTATGACGGTTGGACACATGGTGAATGTCTTCCACAGAAACTGTAAATATGAAAAAGAATACTTGAAGCAAGCCTGATCAAAAAAAGAATAAAAGGTCACTTTGATGTCTTTAAATGGACAATTTAAACGAACTATTAACTATGTTAAACAATGATATTCTAAGATGCTTTATCGAAAGCTCCGGAAGTTTAAGTTTAGGTAAAATATGATACTCTGGTATCACAATTGGCTCTAAGTGGTCTATCCAAAACCTTTGGGCAGGCCAGCTAGCAAATCTTGTCTTTCCAATTGTTTGCAATAAGACTCGCTAATAAATCTGTCATTTTGAGAATTGAATGCAATATTTTTGGTTAAGTGAGGATAAATTACGAATTTCCACAATCCACAATACAATTCTAAAGCAATACATCCCAATTCAGATGGCTCGAATCCATTCTTATTATTACTTTTTCTATTGGATGTTTATTTATATGATTTAAATGGACATACCTAGAATAATAATAAGAATGCCACAAGAACATTTAAGTATTCAAATCAAATATTATCCCAGCGTGCAAAAACTTAATCACTAATGTATTGAAAGTTTACTTCTGTTAATGCCTCAAATTCTAACCTCATTATAAGCATAGGCGACAGCAACATAAACATTTGAAGCAGCATCAACTAAAGTCCTAACTTTAAATCGTAGAAATGCCATCCATACCTATGTAAAGGCATTTGCAAACAAAAATCAGAACAGTGCAGAACAGCAGTGTGCGGTAGCAAGAAGACACAAGAAGTGTGTTGCATTAACATTTAAATTACCCTAAAATTGAGTTCGAAAATTTTTAAATTTTCAACGCGGTTAAATACAAAAGCTTTGAGGCATTAGCAAACGGTTATTCTTGCTTAATATTTCAACGGGCAGAAATTGCAGCAGAAACAACACACAACAATAATCATATATAACAAAGAACACAATTATATTCGTCCTTTCCCGCTTTCCACTCCCCGATAGTGATACCTTTAAAATTACAACATTAAACAACGTATATAGATATATGAGCCTATCTACTACATGTAAGCCACATACCGATGATAAGGGATTTCCATTTTAAACCGGGTTTATGGACTGTAAAATATTTGCTTTCAGTCTCTGCATCCCGCCGTGGTTGTAAGAAACAATCACTCACCGTCGAAGCAAAGCTACAACATTAACATTGTAAACAAAATAAAAAAAAAAAACCGGGAGCAAAGTCAACGTTTACAGAGGAATGGTACAGAGGTGAGTAAAAAATAACCCATTTGTTGGTATTTTAAATGTTTATGAATGTTTTATTAGGCGCCAAATTGATTTCTTTGCCACAGGTATGTTTCAAAAACTTCATACAAAAAATAAAACAAAAATTATTAAAAATTAAGAACATGCACAACTTAAGCCTTAGTAGGCTGTCATCAGGTCAAGCACTCAGTTTCCTGCACACTTACCACTGCCTGGTTATTTAGGCTTTTAAGTTACCCGTGTGTTTCTCTTGGGTTGTCTGTGTGCCTGGCATAAATGATTTAAAAGCTGATATTAGCTGAAAATTATATTTTTCAACACCGTTGACTTTCAAGTAATGACCAATTTATTTATGTGTCAAACATATTGGGAAGTAACGAAAAAAAATAAATTTCGTACAAAAATAGGGTTGCCAAATCTTGGGAATTTAAATGTAAAAAAATAATTGATTTCATTTGATTCATCCAAATGATTACGATTACCAATAATCGTGGTCGAATTAAGGTAGTTCTGCAATTATCCTGTGTCAGAGTATAGAATGCTGCTGCCTTGTCATCAATAATCAATGGATTATGTATCCCGGATCCGACTTATGTCATTACGTTATGTATCTAACTTGTGTATGTTCCCTCACTGTAGAATTGTTCATTGCTAACATAAACAAGATATAGATTTAATCGTTAATAGTGCACTACTTTCTCCCCCTACTAGTGAGAAAATTTATCGTCTGGTGTAGTTTTCTTAAGTCATTCTGCATACTAGTTTCCACTGCCTAGTAGTATCCCAACGCCGAATAATATGCAAGGTTTTCCTAATTGTTGCGCTATAACCAGTGTTTATTTTTTGGTTGGATCATATGCCGTAAGGTTCATGGATTTTCCGCGTTACATCCATAGTTGAAGTCATTGCTTTCCAATCTTTAAAGCATTATTTTAAATTTGGTAGCCCTGACGCATTTATTCAACAATAAACTGAAAATCATTATTTAATCTCAAAACAATTAGATCGGCTTATGCATTAGCTACACTCGCAAGGCAAAAACAATTACAAATTGCTTTCTATGGAAGCTCTCCCACTAAAGCTACCGTCATGTGTTCATCCAGAAAAATTTGTACATCTATGAACGCCTGACTGCAGCTAAAGGTATTCAATATTCATTGTGTTTATGTTGATGAAGGCTCCATTCAAAAGTACACGTTTTTTAAACGGCTGGTTGGTTGGTGGGTCACTTGATGTGAGGCTATGTTGCCTACATCGGCTACAGTCGTGAGTATTTTTTGTTTTCTGTCAGGCAATTTATGTGTGGCACTTGTTTTAACATACAAAAACAAAACTGATTCTTGATATTAAATTATGCATAATAAGCGGAGTTTTGTTGTTGCCTACAACAAATGTCCCTTGCACAAAAAGGTGCAGCATTGAGAGATCAGTGTGCAGCATACATTCTCTTGAAAAGTAATTTTCATTATGAGGCGCCAAAATAATCATATTATTGCCACATATACCGGCAAAAGAGGGAAGGAGATATGAAAATACGCATCACACGCTGTAGCAGCTGTATACTGCTAAGCCATTAAGGACAAGCAGGATGGCTGGCTGACAGTCAGCACTTAACGTACTAAAATTGAATAAATTTCTAATTAACATTTCATAGAATGCTGACAAGTTAGTTGTGAATTTTTATTATAATATTTTGGAATTAAAGAAATCGGTCTCAATAAGAAATTAAACAAATTGCAAAAAAAAAAAAGAATTATTGTTTGGGTGCGTCCGCCTGTAATATGACCACGAGATCGCATTCAATGTCAGACCTGGACCCTAAGTTCCAAGCCTTAGCCCAGTGGTCAATTTATCCATTGTGATCCTTCGTATAAGGATAAAAACGTTAGACCTCTTTTTTCTTATACGAAGAGAAGGCTGAAGAAGAACGAAAAATCAAGTGTTTTGAAGAGAAAACAATTAATTCAACAACAATTTCGGGTGTAGCATGATTGTACAGTTGTCAATATTGCATGCAGTTGTTGTTGTATTGCATAGCTAGTGATTGTGTATGGCTGTCTTCACACTTTATTGTGGGAATTATTATGGACAGCAGACGCCAAACCAATATTGTATTAGAAGTAAGGGGTTGATTTAGAATTATAAAATCAGCCAAAATTTTAGTATAAAAGAAGGGGCATTTTCCCTCAAAGAAGTAATCAATAAAGTCTAGTCGAACAGTGCGGCTCAGAGTGTACTGGGACTAAATTAAACAAAATCTTTTATTTTATGCTACACGGGCCGAAATGGAACTTTTGGTGGATAGGCCAACAGCTGGTAGTTTTGGAAATGTCGATCTTTCATCAAAAATAACAGGAATCGATAAGGACGTTATGCAAAGATGTGCCACAGGTCTCCAAGCTGAAAATTCTGGATTTGAAGTTGATACCGAAAAGTTTGAGGAATATGCTTTAGAGACAACCAGAAAACTTGTTGAGAAGAATATCTGTAGGACCAGGTACATAAAATTCTAACCCATGGAGCTGAGGTGATTACTCATCCATTAGTGCCCATTGGTGAATTATCGGAGAAAGCAGCTAAGCTAAGGATATAAAACAGTTTAGATTGCAACATACAAGAAAAATATCGCGCACTGCTACAAATACAGACCTTTTATACAGGCTCTTTTGAAGTTCAGATCCATGAATTTCTGGAGCCGAAGACTTACCAACTTGACTTACAAGTAGTTTAAGTCAAGGATTTTTATATTTGCTTAATATTTGATACATATTAATATCTTATTGTATTTATTTTTAGAACAGATCTATTAGCCAATTAAAACTCCAGAGATCAAATGGATACTTTGGCTACAGTTGTTAAAATTTGTTTTTTGGGTGACCACTTTTGAATACCCTAGCTTTTTTGGTTTGGAAGATATGGATTTTTTACCGCTTGTTCATGTAAGGGAAACCACTGTGCACCGATGACACAGAACAACACGTTCTGTATTGCAATTTGATATTGCAACTCCAGATAGAGTATTTTATAAATTCAAATGTAAAGTTATTTTAGCTTTCATTTTTCTACTTTTTTTATTGTTTTTGTGACACAACACGGGTTAGAGAAATTTGACCTAAAAGCCAAAGTGTGAGCTGACACAGTTTACCAACTATTTTGGAAACACATTTCCAATGTAAAGTTGATAACAACATTATGGTTGTGGCAATACAGCTTTACTTCCTTAAAATAGCATCACCATAGCGTTTTGTATCTACCAACAGACAATTTGTGCCATACAAAAATGACAGCAGAAAAGTGGCAAATTTTTTCCGTCTGGGTTTTAAATTTGTTGAAAAGTTTAATTAAATATACGCAGTATTGAGGGCAAGATTAATTAAGTTTATCTGTTAAAATATCAGGAAATGAATCATTAAAGAAGAGAAACAAAAAGAAGTTGATTTAATTATTATTTTAAACTATAAACGCAAAAATAAATTACGATGAGATTTTAGTGAAACTATCCACTCCAACAGAGATAGAGATCAATCTTGTAATATGGGTAAATAAGTCGGTAGTAAAAATCAAAACCACTTTCATGTGTAATATGACTATTTTCCACAAGAACGATGTGATAAATTTAATTAAACGCAAATAAAAATTATACAATATTTTTATTTTCTTGGATTGTAGGCGAGTATCTACTACGAGCACACGTTGCAACTCATAATTTCAGATTCTTAGAAAATAACACAATTTTTATTGTTAGAATTGCAGCGCGTTGCTATGCAATGGAATTGGTCTCTCAACTGCTTTTTTTCTTCATTTTTTTATACGTGCAAGATCGTAACAGCCTTAAAGACATTCGTAATACGTCATTACAACCCTTCTTGTCAGGATTTCTCACACCACGTATGTTGTGTCTTAATTTACATGAGAGTGTGACGGGACCTACACTTTAAATATTTTTGAGAAACTGAATATGCTCGATTTCTCAAGTATTTTCGAGTATGTGAATAACCATAAACCACAGCTGTCCTCAAAGTCCATACAACTCGTGCCATCTGTCAAATTCAATATTGTATCGTTGGCCAATAATAGATTTGTGCTGTAGACTTCAGGCAATCGGTGAATTAGGTAGCGTTTTCTTTTGATGATTATCGTAAACGATTTACACAATTTACAAGATTGACATTACATGGGAGCTTAAACAATTGCAACATTTAGGCTAATATCTATTTTAAATACATATCTGAGATTAAATTCTTATAAGACAAGCACTTTACACCTTGGAGTTCCCCATAATTTTGCTCTTTAAGAAAAATAACTTCGAAAGCAATTAAAATTCATTTCTGAATTACAATTTTACGCTTCCTTTTTTACTTTTTGTCATGTTCTGTTAAGTGCTCATATACAAATACAATGTGGGCGTTAAGGAATCACATGACAACTACAACAAAAAATACAAAAGAAAGAAAAAAACTTAAGGATACAAAACAAATTCTCCCCCATTTTAAAAACAAATGTGATCGAAAGGACCAACAACTTGGAAAGAAATGCATACAAACAAAAACAAAATAAAATGGAATGAAAATGGAAAAAGAAAATCAAATAGAAACATACAGAGAGAAACAAAAATTAAAAGAAATATGAAAAGAAAATTTAAAAAAAAAATTTCAATTCCCTATGAAAACTTTTTACTTTCGAATTAACAGCCAACAGCTCCCAAACAACCAGAGCATCCTACTATCAGACACCCAACCAACGAAGTATAATTGAAAGGCACGTTCTAAACACAAGTTAAACTCAGCTGGCTATGAATGCTGCATACAATATCCAAATGGCAATAGCAGAACCAGCTGTAGCATCTCTGGTAAGTAAATAAGACGCAAGCATGTTAGAAAACTTTAAAAGCCAGTGCAGAGAAGAGAGTTAATTACAGCTGAAGAAAGTATAAAAAACCAAAAAATGAAAGTCAATGTACCACAAGCCACATACTCGGCTGAAAGAAAGCAAAGACGTATAGAATCCTATGATTACTTCAAAATGCTGATGGTACTGCTGCTGCTTCTGCTTGTTTATACCCCTAATATTGTTGATGATGCGCTTAAAGGCATTTTACATACTAACTTTACATAGTTTGCTCGGGCGTTAATTTTTTTCCACATTTCTTTCCTTATCAAATAGTGAGTGGCGAAGACAGGCGTCATCATAATGTTCATACAACATCACATCCACATCATCTATGTATGTTAGTGGATGAGCATCATATTAAGCAATTCATTCTACTTTTTGTTATTTTTCCTTGCGTTTGTTGTCAAGAGAAAAGGTTGCAAAAAAATGCAAAAGGATTGAAAAAAATTTAAATTTAATTCAATGACATACATGTGGCACGTTGCAAATACGAGAAAATCATAAAGTAAACATAAAAACAGCAAGAAAAACAAAATCACATACAGGAAGAAAGATAAACGAGTTGTAGTATATTGTTGATATGACGTTATAATGCCATAACCACTTCGATTTTCTCTTGATGTTGTCATAGAAGATGCAACAAACGCCATAGAAAATAGGGTAGTCCTTACGTTGTGTATTTCTTTAAGCAGTTTAAGCATTTTATAAGCCTAACAACAAAAACATGCCAGTCACAGCATCTTGTCGAACTTTGCCCGCGATGTTTTCAAAATTGTTACCTCCTGTGGAGGAACGACTGCATAGGTTATTTATGCAGAAAACGTAATGAGATCGAAGTAAACAGCAGGGACGAAAGAAAGTTTGGATAGAAAAACGCCAGAAGGATCGTTGTAATATCAATGGGAACTTGTACAAAGTGGAAAGCAGTGACATGAACATTAATCTAATTGATTTTGTATACCATCGTTAATATTTACCTTGAAAATATCACTATTAACACATTGGTCATAGCTGATCGCTTATTTTTCTATTTTTTAAAACACTTTTTGCATTCAAGTATCACACGTTGTTTCCCAAGTGCAGGAATTCTACTGCTTCAGAATGTTTCTGCATGAATATATTTGTGTAGCATTAACTCATATGTATCACAGCCTATTTGTATAGGCTTTTGAGCAGGGAGGAGTTTTAAGCTTTTTCTTTCAGCTCTGTTTTTATAGTAGTAAGTAGTAAGAGTGCCATCTGCATCAGCATCACTGCCATTCTATACATTCGCTATACAAAGTACGGCTCCCCTAACTTGTAAAGTTTTTAAACGCCACGTTGGAAAAGAAGCATTTTGTATCAAAAGGACTGATGATATTCGTTAAATGGGATGAAAATTTATAAAAAAAGAAAAACAAAGCAGTAGAAAAAAGAAAGAAGCTGAAATGGATGATTGTAGTGTGAGAATGGACTATAAAATAAAAAGAAAAGCAAAGCTACAAACAAGTTATCATAATGCTCGTCGCCATTGTTAGGCTCGTGTACTAGTCCCTAAGCTACTTCCCTAGCACAGTAAAATCATTGAGAAAAAAATAAAAAAAACTGTTACAAAAGAAAAACTCAGAAAACTTTTAAAAGGAAACCTACGAAAACGATTTTTCTATTTTGCATCCCATTTCCAACAACAATACATGAGTATACACACGAATGTATAAACATATGTAGGCAGCGAATTCTTTGATTTTTTTTACTCCCAAGTTGTTCCTTCTTCTAAAAGCTATGGCTAAGATAAAAGCTGAGCTAAGGGGATACAGAAAACCAGGCTTAAATATTTAATTACTTACTAGAATTACAAAATAAAGTATAAGTATATGCTTGGATTAGTGTAATAGATCAGAATCTTTGATATCGAACCCACAATCTTCTCGCTGGTAGAGCAACCCACTTGCCACAAAATTTTTTTGCGTACCTCTTCACTACTCAACAACCTGTGAAAGTAGATGTAGTAGATGTAAGATTAGGTTTATAAGGTGGAATGAAATTCTTTTCCAAGTTTATGATTCATAGGAACTATCGATATCGATCACTATTAGATAACTATACCAGATGAGATTATCAAAATTTTTTGATTTTTATGTTCCCTAAGCAAAAGGAACATTCTTTCTAAACTACAATTACATGCCTCTGTTGGCAGGACAAACAAGTATCAGTAAAGGAACACCTCAATCTAATTTTCATTTTCACTTACACCTGAACGCTCTGTTCCATTCCAACTAAGGCATTATTTGCTATACTCAATCGGCTGTCAACAGATAGTAAGTCTCAATAGAGTCAAATCCGGACCCAACATGGACTATGGCGGTTCGATTATATGGTGCCTAATCGAATAAAATATTCGATTTTAGAATTGCAGCAAGGGACTTCTGGTCAATAAATTCGTAGGATTTCAATTCTTCACTTGTGATTGTGTATGTTATATCCATTAAATGTTCTGATAATAACTCTTATATAGAACATAGGCAGGAGACGAGATTTTCCATTAAAATTCTGTCATTTACTCAGAGAGCCACTCTGCAACTAAGTCCGTAATAAATGAATTCCTTAAATTTTTAGAGAAATTTTGGGATCATTCAAATTTAACTATTATATGCCTAGCTACCCAGAATCAGAACGGATCTTCGACAATTGCATGGCGTGGGTATTTCGGTTGGCTGAGATAAATTGTATCCAAATTTACAGATAGGCTCTCAATTTCTCACATCCTTGATCGGGTTCTCTAATACAAAAAATTCTGCAACAGCAAGATTTAATTTAGATTCGGATTAATTTCCACTGAAGAAAGCCTGATCTCCAAAGGGAATATATGGGTCTGAATGCTTTCCTAAGTACGACCTCTTCCTTCAAGGCAGCAAACTTATGGCGTTACCTTATTGGTAATATTATAGCCGCAGTAAGAACAGGAATTTTACAAAAAAAAAAAAACTTTCTTGGCGAATGACGAATAATTTGAGACAGTAAAAGCAAATCGAAAAAAAATTCGTCTCAGTTGTTAGACTGTCTTGGAAACACTGTTTGTGTTGAGCAA
>JABZEU010000123.1:0-13483 GCA_014635995.1 Sarcophaga peregrina
TCATTTTTTTTTTTTGTTTTTTAGGTTCTTTTGTTTCAATTTTTAAAAACTCTTAGTGAAACAATTTTAAATAAAAATAACGGCAGTATATTAATCGTATATATATTTCTAAAGCACTTTTTTTGTCGGTTGCAAATATCTGTCATATACCACCGCATCAAATTTAATGAATGATATCTCATTTTAAAGCTTATATCTAACACTAATGGCAAAAAATAATTAGAAATTGAAAAATTAATATTTTCATTATAAAAAATTTATTTTATATAGAACTGCATGATAATCCTATTGTCATTATGATTATATGTTTTTGTTCAAGTGTGTTAATACAGGGTCGCTTAATAGTAATAATAATAGTAATAGTATAAACATAATAAAGAATGTATTAAAATCCATTCTGGCAACACTGCTATTTACTATAATGTCGTTTATTACTAAGTCAGTTTATATATAATATACATATTAAATTTGTAAAAAGTTGTTTTGGCAATAATTTGCAGTAGTTGTTAGATCAAGTGCGATAAACAGGGTCGCTTAATTGTAATGCTATTCCACATAATAATATATAAAGATATAAAAGCCATTTTGGTAATGTCGTTATTGTCATGGCATTGTTTTGTGTTTTTATGAAGTGTTGTAATACGGGTTAATAATGGTACCAGGCTAATCGTACAAACTTGGGAGAGCACATCACATCACCCATAAATGTACGATAAAACTGTCTCATACACCGAATCAACCTGGGTACACTTCTGATCCAACTGTGGGGCCGAATCCGAAATGACTGAAAACAATTCCCTGTAAAGTCGCTTTTTGCCTATTACGATAAACAAAGCACAAGATCAAACCCCTTCAAGAGATGAGGATTGTATTTACCAGAACCGTTCTTTTCACATGTGCAGTTATACGTGGATTTTTTCTCGAGTCCGTACGTTTAAAGATTTTTTTGTTTGTATTAGGATTCGTACGGGCGAAAAAGTTGTAACGATAATATGATCATGTACCTCGTACATTGTATTCAAGGGAAGTATTATAAAAGCATTTAAACATATATATGTATGTATGTATATAAATATGTATGTTAATATGTATGATTTCTAATATTTTTATATTTTTTAATAAAATTTCTATTAATTATTTTCATTTTATGTTACAAAAATAACAGCAAACGATGCGAAATATTCGCACGGGTAATCTAGTGTACATTTATTTTTAATGTAGACTTTCTTTTAACGCCACTGTATGCATATACCTCGGTATGCATATTTTGCATTTTTATTTTTCTTAAATACGGGCTACATGGGTGTACTTTTGAACCCATGGCCTAACTGGCTAACAGGCTACCTTGCAAGAAGCGTATGCAACTTAAGTAAAAAAGAAAACAGATTTTAGTTTAAAAAAAAGCAGAATTATAACAACAAGATGCAGAAAAAAATTAAAAGCAAAACAATTGCAACAACTTTAACTCCAATTACAACGGCAACTGCAACTGCAACCATCACCATCACCGTCATCCATCCTCATCAACCATCCATCCCCATCATCATCGGCTGTTTGCAAATAAAATTTACATTTTCTGTTATAATTTTTCTTCTTCTTTTTCTTTTTATAATATTATATACATATATATAGATGTATGTATGTATGTATGTGTAACTGTGTACAACAAGTACTTCAAACATCATTTCATTTCATTTCTTGTATTTCGGTCTTATCATTTGAAAGATGTATGGCATGGCATGGTATGGTATGTAGCAGTACCCGGGTAGTAATTTTAAAAACAATAAACAACAACAACTATTTCATCATTGTGAATACTGCTTCAAACAGCATTCCCAGTACCCCCTTCTCTCCCACAAAACACTCAACCTCCCCCCCCTAGAGGCATAATATTTTGCCCTTTTACAAAGGCTTTACATTTTCAAATTTTTTTCGTTTTTTTTTTGCAAAAAAAAAATTCCATTTAATGTCTTCTTCTTCTTCTTCTAAAATATTTAATTATTTAATGATTACAACAAAACAATGTTAATGATAATATGATGAGATGGATATGGATGATAAGCCTTGTATTTAAAATTCATTTCCTTTTGAAATTTATTTTCAATAGAGAATTCCATTTCCATAAAAGGAAGAAATTAAAAAAATATGGGGCCTTTTTTTTCCTTTAACCAATTAAACAATTAAATTTTAATTCATACTGAGTAGAATTATTAATTTTGTTTGATTATCATTAACAATGTAAATGATAGCCAAATAGAATTAAATTTTGTTTTATGCCACACTCTACTTTGTCGGTGTAATAAGGCAGACATTAAATATTGTTTCGAATTTTTTTTTGTTGTCTTTTTGTCTACAAATTTAGTTTTAAATTCAATTTTTAAAACACTAATCACATCCGCTGGATTGGACATTACAATTTTTTTTAATGGCTTAATGCTTTTACATACCTTAATTACCATGACTAATCGTATACTAAGTAGGGATATTATTATAAACGTTTTATGCTACAAGTTTAAAGATAACACGGTGTGACAGTGAAAATACATCCGAGTAACTATATAGTCCACGTTTTCCAGTTAGTTGAGCATATAATACCTTTTTTTATATTTCTCAAACCCTCCAAAACTTGTTTTATAGTAGTCCTTTGACCTTTATATTCAATAGGCTTCTGAGGGTTGGTCATTTTCCATCTATTGGGAAGAGTTCGTTCATAATTCCTTTGCACAAGTCGGGGTAATAAATCTAATATATCCAATTACAGGGGTATTGCCAAGCTCAGTGCTATTCCCAAGTTGATGGAGAAACTAGTGACGGATTATCTCTTTTTTAATACGAGATCTTTAATATCTCCTTTCCAGTATAGTTTTTTGAAAGGCAGGTCGACTGTCACACATCTTCTTGAATTTACTACACATGTTTTCAGGGGCTTTCTTGTCGGCGCTCGGACTGATGTAATTTTTACTGATTTCAATTTTTACAGATTTTGATAGGGTTGATTATAGAATTTTGCTTCTTAAACTTTCACTAATCGGTATTCCTGATATTATTCATCGTTGGCTAGACTCCTACCTCTCCCTTAGGATTCAGAGGGTACTGTTTTGGAATGTATTGTCTAAGACTGCATATGTTACTTCTGGTATTCCGCAGGGTAGCCATTTGGGTCCTTTACTGTTTTTATTGTTTCTGAATGATCTTCCTTCTGCTGTTTCTGATTGTAATATTCTGATGTATGCTGACGATGTTAAATTATTTTATACTTTTGATGATAATCATGGCCAGGCTGTTCTTCAGCGAAATATTGATTTGTTTGTTACTTGGTGCAGGATAAATTTAATGGATCTTAACTTGAGGAAGTGTAAATGCATGGTTTTCTCTCGCGGGGTTGTAATTTCGTCCACTTATGTGATTAATTCTTGCCCTTTGGAAACTGTGACTACATTTCTTGATTTGGGAGTATTATTGGATATTAAATTGTCTTTTATTGATCATATTAGTTTGATGATCGGCAAGGCTCGGGCTGTTCTTGGTTTTGTGAAAAGATGTGCTAGGGCATTGATCCTTATATAACAAGACTACTATACATTTCACTTGTTAGGCCTATTTTGGAGTATGCGTCTGTTATTTAAAATCCATACTATCGTTGTCATAGTGATTCAATTGAGTCTGTGCAGAAGCAGTTTTTATTATTCTGTTTACGTGGCTTAGAATGGAATTATGCGAATGGCCTTCCGTCATATGAGGATAGATTAGCTTTGATAAAACTTCCAACTTTGGAACGTAGAAGGTCTGTTTTAGGGGTTTGTATTGTTTTCAATCTGGTTAAAGGTGATATCGATTCTGAAATGTTGCTTTGTAACCTGAATTTCAGCATTCCAGCAAGATTTTTACGGCACTATTGTCCTCTTTCTTAGATTTCTATAGAACGAACTATGGATGTAATTTTCCTTTTCGTAGACTATGTTACGATTTTAACTTGCATTATGATTTTATAGATTTTAATTGTAGTGTTTGAAATATAAAACGTAGCTTGTATTCTAGCATTAATTTATAAATTATCGTATAAAAACGTATTTTTGTTCTTGTCTTAGATAGTTTCGTTTTTTTTTTTGTTACCTAATTCAGCTTGTGATTAAGTTCTGTAGCTGTTTTATGTTCTCGTTGCCATAACTTTCCCTTTCCCGCTACAGTCCGGACTGTAGTGTGTACGTGTCCCTACGTAATGGGGACGAGCCCTCCGCGGTCGCGTGAAGGTGGGTTAGTGTGAGGCAGGGACGTTCGAATAAAAAAAAAACTGTTTTATTTTTTGACTTTACGCATAAATTTCTAGATTACTCAAACATTCCTGACTCTATTACCAAAATTTAAATTTTGTTGGAAAAGGAAGAGATGGACCTTTAAAACGGTATACATATATGTATTATTTAACTTAATATCCTATAAGATTTGATGAGGTAAACTTGGAAAATTCGAATTTTTTCATATTTTTCAAATTTGTCTATTCATAATACTTATATCGTCATAAACTATAACAGAATATTGGTACATGAATATTGAGAATGATTAATTAGAACATATTCTAAGAAACTGTGAGCGATAAATGCATTCCAGTAGGAAGCACTGTATGCTAGGCAGGTTCCTGCCATCGTTGATACTGATCAGTATCTTTAAGTTTGTCGGGGTAGTAAGTTTGTAGGAGACATTATAGGCATACCCCATAAAGTATGTGGAGAGTACAATATATTGTGTGTTCGCAGTACCTCTTCACGACAATAATTATACATACATACCTGTTATAACCATTATTACATACACCCCATTATTTTTCTGTACGTTAAAAATTGTTTTATTGGTACATACATACAATTTTGTTGTACAAGTTATCAGTGTGCTGCATCGCTTATTTTATCTTTCACGTAAACAAATTTGCAGTAAAACAAATTTTCGGTACCGCCTTTAAAAGCATCAAGTTCCAAGTTTTTTTTTTAATAATTCAAATCTATTCTCGGCGGCAATTTGCGATACTTTGATATCCAGACTGGTGGTTCTTATAATCTCCAGTTCAAACTATTTTATGCACTGGTACATGGAATTTAGATTAATCCTAAGCGGTGGAGTTCTACTACAACACTTCAGAAGCAACACAGTTCTCATTACCTGCCCGCTTAATTGTAAAAGTTGGAATAATTTCTATTTCCCTTTACAGAATGCTTTTCATAATGATGTTTGGTAATAACGTGATATGTTCAATTTTTCTATAAAAATTTACATGTTAAATGTTGTTACAATGTTTATATCCCTACCAGAGATCACTATAAATCGTTTTTTCACTAATCATAAGTACTCATGAAATTTTGAATATAAGTGAGTTAACGTATTCAAGTTAACATATAATGTAAAGGTTGCAATAAGTATGTGTACAACGTTGGCATCAAACTCATACCATTTGATATAGTTTCTAATTTTTTAGATTCATGAATTTAGAAAAATACTTATAATGCTTATAAATGTTTCGTATGACACGAATCATTCATCAAAATTTACAAAAAAAAAAAGACAGCGTAGCTAGCAAACCTTCTAAGATTTTAGTGTTCATATGCGACTTATACTGGTTTTGTGCTTCGTGTTGAGTAATGGAGAATCGAAATCAAACAACATTTGTTAAGTATGAGTATGATGAGGAGTTCATCAAGCTTTGAATATTAGTAGAGAGGTTCCATGATATTAAAATAAGTACGAATGCGTGTTTAAGCATCAGAAATTATGTGTATGATTCGATTCTACTCATACGTTTGAATACTCATTGCTGATCTCTGCTATGCGCGGATATAATTGCTTTGTTTCATTGCTAACTGATGAAATTAAAGTTAGTTTTGCTTACATACATACATATGTATTGTATATCAATTCCCTAATTATGCTGTTAATTTATTTTAATTTGAAACATTTCCACCCGATTTCTATGCGTATGTAATATTTTGAAATGTTTTAATTGAAATAAATAAAATGCATGTACTTACATACATACATACATACATATGTATGTATATAGGGATGTAAGTAATAATCTTATTGCAGGCATGATTCCATTAAAGATAGTGATTTTGTTTTGTATGTAAATTGCATACATATGTTACGTGCATACATATGTACATATGTACGCACATATATAGAGCATTCATATAAAAGATATTGATTTTTCTTTACTTTTTTTTATTATTTTGTTGCTATTATTGCCGTTGCTGTTGTTTTTCTTTTTGGCTTAATAAATAAAATATCAATTACATGCATACATTACAATAAAAATGAATGTTTTTTTTCTCATTTTTTCATCATTTCATTATGGGGGAAGCAAACATACATCCATACATACATACATACGTGATACGTATATTGTTTCATTTCATTTCATTGCTTTTTTTTTCTTTTTTTATGTACGATTGTATGATTAAAAGGCAAAATCTAATGTGCAAATTACATGGATAGACAAACGTTTGAATGCTTAGTATGGTATTGTATGGTATGTACGAATGAATGAATGAATGAATGAATGGAATATTGGAATAGGTATTCGTTATTACATACCACAATACAACGAGCAACGTGCAAAGCCAATATAACAGCTTTAGCACCAGCACTAGCATCAATAGACAATTATTATCTCCCCCACGACTGTAGGTTATGGTGAAATTATTTTTAATGAGCTGTCATCGGTGGCAATGTTATGTTTTCGATTTCTTCTCCTTTTTAAACGTGGATAATAAAGAAAAACAAAAAAACAAAAAAAAAACATGTTACAACAATAACAACAACTGCAACAGCAGCATTAAAACAAACAAATAACAACTGTTGCCGTATATGAGAAACAAACGAAAATGTAACTGCAATAGCTGCAACACCTTAAAGCAGATTTTTTTTTTTCTTCATCATCATTTTCTTGATATGCAGAATGCTGGTGCCCATACATATATGCATGTATGTATGGGTGTATGGGGATGGATGGATATTAGCAAACATTTTCGGCGGGAAATGCCACTCAGTGTTATTGGATGCAATAATAACAGTAACAACAACAACAACCATTCACACAGAAAAAATATCGAAAATGAAAACGAAAACATTTAAACAAACTGTTATACGAGTACAGCATTGTCCAAGCATGACACAGACAAAGACGGTAAATAACTTCAAAAATTGCAATAATTTTGCTGTTGCTGCTGCTGCTGCATTGTGTTGCTCCTGCTTGTTTGTTTTTTTATTTTCTGATTGTGTTGGTCGTTGTTGTTTGTTATTGTTTTCGTTTAGTTTTTCATGATTTCAACTTTACTGTCTCAGAGTCAATGCGGCAAAGTAATAAAAATTCGAACAAAAAAAAGCATCACAACAGAAAACAAGACAAACAATAACAAGCTTTTGCTCTGGTTTGTTATTTAAGTGCTGACTGTGGCACTTTAGCAACACCGGTAAACAATAATAAATCAGCTTAGATGCAACCAAAAACACCAACAACAACAACAACACCAACAACAACATCAACACCAACAACAACATCGACATCAATAAATATTGTAACAAAAACAATAATTTTTTCTTTTATTTTCAATCGTATCCATATCATCTATCCATCCATCCATCCATCTAGTCAAGCTGCAGCATTAGAAGTAGTTATCGTAGGTTTTATTTTTCTTTAGTACCCAAACGATAAACAAATTAATGAATGAGTGAATGAATGAATCAGTGACTGCATGAATGATTGAATGAATGAATGACTAGATGAAACTGTGTTTGCATAATTTGTAAAAGGATGAATGAATTGAATTGAGTTGAATTGAATAGAATTCCTTTAAATTTGTAACCGCAATAACGCATAAATATTTATGGTTTTTCCATTATGCCTCACACAAAAATGTAATTTAAACTTTAGGCCAAATGCAAATGACCCACATAATATAGCAAATTCCATGCCGTAAGAAAAATATATACGACGAGTACAACACATGTTTTTCAAGAGTTAATAAATAAATTTTCATTTATTTCATACAACAAGTTGCACTTGAAGCTACCCAATAGAAGTCCCTCATATAAAGAATTTGTTTATTGTAGGAAAAATACTTTATAGGTCTCAGAGATCAGCAATGAGTATTCAAAAAGATGATTAGAATCGAATCATACTCATAATTTCTAATACTTATACGCAGTCATACTAAGTTTAATATCATAAAACCTCCTCTACTCATATTCAAAGTTCGAAGAACTCCTCATCATATTCATACTTAACAACACGTATGATATTGTTTAATTTCGACTCACCATAACTCAACAAAATAAGTATGAATCGCTTACGAACACTAAAATACTAAAGGGTCCGCCAAATAATTTTTTGTTTTGAAAATGCTTTAAAAAAAAACTACTGAATATTTTCTTAAATTTCTTTTTTTATTTGAAAGTATAATCCTTCCGTTTAATAATCGAAAATAATTCCATTCAAATGGTTGCCTCGGCTGGCCATGCAGTAGAGTACACGATCTGTCCAATTTTTAATTACATTATCGATTGTGTGCTGCTGTATTTCACCAATGGCTTTACGAATATTGGCCTTTGAAGCGTCAATTGTCTGTGGCTTGTCGACGTAACACTTACCGTTGACGGCACCCCATAAATAATAGTCCAATGGCTTCGGCTATGTGACACGTAGCGCCGCCCTGTTGAAATCAATTGTTGCCAATATCCTCCTCTTCAAATTTTATGAACAAAAATTCATTCAATATTCATTCAGCAATGACTTCACGAATATTGGCCTTTAAAGCGTCAATTGTCTCTAGCTTGTCGACGTAACACTTATCTTTGACGGCACCTTACAAATAATAATCCAAAGGTGTTAAATCGCAGCTCCGTGGTGGCCAAACGATATCAGCTCTGCGGCTGATAATGCGATATTCAAAACAGGGCGCAAAACATCATATGTAGCTTCGGATGTGTGGTACGTAGCGCCGTCCTGTTGAAGCAAATATTCTCCTCTTCAACTTTTGGGCACAAAAATTCGTTCAACATGACCCGATAATGATCGCCATTGACTGTAACGAAGAAAAAAACTGAAGAAAAATGGCCCAATTATGCCTGTGAACTAAAATCCGCAATAAACAGAGACTCGTTTTGGGTGATTTGGCTTTTCAATGTATGCATACGGATTTTCTGTGCCCCAAACGCGACAATTTTGCTTGTTTACATACTAGCTAAGATCAAAATGAGTTTCATTTGAAAAAAAGATTATTTTTTGCCACAATCGGCATGTTCTGTAAGTCGATCGCAGGCCCACTTAGCAAAGCGGAAACACTACCATATTCGTGCAGCGGAAGGATAAAACTAATTATCTATCAAGACAGACATGAACCAAGTGTTAAATAAGCATTAGTTGAAAAAAAAACGTTAGATGGCGGACCTGATAGAAGGTTATCTGTATGCTCTATCTTTTTTGCTTATGTGTTTGTTTTCTTTTCGTTGTAAATGCAACAACAACTAAGACTGTAAGAGTCACTCGAATCATTTATAAGTAGTACAAGTATTTTTCTAAAGTTATGAATCTAAATTAGTAGAGGCTTATGAATCAAACATATTTCTGATTGTATGAGTTTGATGTCAACGTTGTACGCATACTCATTGTAATCTGTATTTATAAAGCAACGTTGTAATGAGTAGCGAAGTAGCAGAGTACAGAGTAGTTAAATTTCAATATTGTTAACTCACTTATGTATATTCAAAATTTCATGAGTGTTTATGAGTAGTAAAAAAACTGTATTTCTCAGATGTTTTAAATAAAATCAAAATCGGAAGCCTTAACAGTAACGCCTGTAACGCTAGACGTTTAAAATGTACAATCATTTTATGGTAATTAAGTGTTCATTTGTAATACTAAAGGGGTTAATATCTGTTAATATTCGAAGATACGATCTATGTGAACAAGAAGAAGAAGAAGAAGAATAGGAGATAATTTCACGTAACCATTGTTTTAAAATATTTTACATTTGATTTCATTAAAAATAAAAAAGAAAAAGAAGAAGAAAAAAAAGGTTTTGTTTCAAAATATGCAAAATCTAAAAATATAACAAACAATAGAGATTGTTTGGTTGGTCGGCAGGTAGCCAAGTTAACGTACGTACTACATACGTAATAAGATTTATTTTAAAACCACCAACGTTTCCATTTATTTTGTGTCACAAACGTGGTAAGCATTTAAAAACGAAGCATTTTATCTTTTATTTTTCAAACTTAAAAATCCGCCAAGTGTTACAAATTGTATGAAATCACCTGAGAACAAAACTGGCTTCCTTTATCTTTTTGTTTGTTTGTTCGTAAGCTTAAAACTGAGGTCACTGTAACATTATAAAAATATTTAAGAAAATAAATGAAATCAAGATCCCCTACATTATGCGAATGATCGTATAATAATAATGTATTCGAAATTATCACATTGAAATTGTGATTTCGAATAACGGTTAAATAATATTTCCACGCGAGAATAGGCAGGTGTTTTACGTGTTCAGTTAATTTCAGTTTTCTAGTCCACTGCCACCGACCTAGTTTCTCACACCACCTATTTTGTGTGTGTTAATTTTATACATGAGTGGCGGTACCTACCAGAGATCAGCAATGAATCGTTTTTCTACTACTCATAAGTACTCATGAAATTTTGAATATAAGTGAGTCAACAATATTGAAATTTAACTATGTACTCTGATTCATTCATACCCCCAACAACGTTGATTTATAAGTATAGGGTGCAATAAGTATGCTTACAACGTTGACATCAAACTCATAACATTCGAAATATCTTTGATTCATAAGCCTCTACTCATTTAGATTCATAAATTTAGAAAAATACTTATAAAAGATTCAAGTTTAAAAGAGACAGAGCAGCAAGCAGAGCAAACACACAACCTACTAGTGAATTATACTTATTACACGAATTATACTTATTTCTTGTGATTCGTATATATGTTGAGTAATGGAGAGTCGAAATCAACACCATCCTACATGTGTTGTTAAGTATAAGTAGTACGGAGTACTTCAAACTTTGAACATGAGTAGAGGAGGTTCCTTGATACGCATGAATGCGTAGAAGTATCAAAAATTATGAGTATGATTCGATTTTACTTATGTTTTTGAATATTCATTGCTAATCTCTATTACAGATACAATAATGCTAGGCAAATAGGGTATAAATTCTTTTTGTTATCTTCATATATAGGCTTTTTATGGGCTAAATGGCTTGGAGTTCTGATTTTAATCTTGATTTGGTGGTTTCCTCTTTCCTTTTTCTTTTTAGAACACAAATTTCACTTCAGAGTTATAATTAGACGTCGGCACAAAGAGAACATAATAAAAATGTGAGTGTATTTGTGAGAGGCATGTGTATAACCCAGAGGAAAATTGTTAGTAATATTTTTAAGTGTAACCTCTTAATATGTTTACATACATACATAATTGGCCATTACAACCCTTCAGTCAGGATTACGACCTAGCTTCTCACACCACTTATGTTGTGTGCGTTAATTTTATACATGAGTGGCGGGACCTACAGTTTAAAGTCGACTCCGAACGACAGATTTTTCAGAAGCTTTTTAATGGCAATTTTTACTCTCACAGTCTTTGCCAGAAATCTGCTGAGAGGAAGTCGCCTAAGAAATATTTTTTCGTTTTGATGTCTGACCTGGGATTCGAACCCGGGCCTTTTGTCTAATAAGCCAACACGCTACCCACTAGACCACGGCAACTTCTAAGAGGCATGTGTATAACCCAGGGGAAATTGTTAGTAATATTTTCAAGTGTAACCTAATAATATGTTAATATGTAGTGGAAAATGGAAAATGTACAGTGCCAAACCCCAAAAGACTGCTTATTTAACCAGACAAATATTCTTCCATGAGTCGTAATAGTCTAATAGGTAGTGTGCTGGCTTATTAGAAGTAAAGCCAGGGTTCGAGTCCAGGGCCAGACGGCAAAATAAAATATAAAAAGTATTTTTTCGGCGATTTCCTCTCAGCAGATTTCTGGCAAAAATTCTGAGAGTAAAAACAACCTGCCATGAAAAGTTTCTCAAAATAAATTTGTCGTTTGGAGCCGACTTTAAACTATAGATCCCGCTACTTATGTAGTAATATGAATATGAATAAAATTTAATATTTTTCCAAAAATGGAGATCATTGTTATTAGCGAATCTCTTAAAAAAGAGTGAATTCGACTGTAATTTTCCTTTGGGAGTTCAAAAATTTCAAAAAGAAGCGAACAGAACCTGCTTTACTGAAAACTGACAAGCAATGGAAGGCATTTTTACGCTCTTTTTAACGAACATTGCTGACATCGTATCCTATGTGTGTAAAAAGCCGAAGTTAATCTTAACCTAAGGAATAGTGGTTATAATAAGTGAGTTGTGGGTGTCTCTGCGTCGTAGTCTAGTAGGTAGTGTGCTGGTATTATTAGACGTAAAGCCTGGATTCGATTCCCAGGCCATACGTCAAAATAAAATAAAAAAAAGTATTTTTTCGTCGACTTCTTCTCAGCAGATTTCTGACAAACGCTCTGTGTGTCAAAATAAAATTGCCAGGCAAAGTTTCTCAAAAATCTGTCATTCGGAGTCGACTTTAAACTGTAGGTCCCGCCACTTATGTATAAAATTAACACACACAACATAAGTAGTGTTGCCGTGGTCTAGTGGGTAGTGTGTTGGCTTATTAGACAAAAGGCCCGGGTTCGTATCCCAGGTCAGACATCGAAACGAAAAATATTTCATTTGGCGACTTCCTCTCAGCAGATTTTTGGCAAAGACTCTGAGAGTAAAAATTGCCATGAAAAGTTTCTCAAAATCTGACGTTCGGAGTCGAGTTTAAAACTGTAGGTCCCTCTGCTTATGTATAAAATTAACACACATAACATAAGTAGTGTGAGAAACTAGATCAATAATCCTGACTGAAGGGTTGTAATGACCAATTATGTATGTGGATGTCTCTGCGTACATATTTCTTTTATTTTTTTTTTAATTTCTTTTCTTTTGAAGTAAAAGTTAGGAATTATCAACCTATAGTGGTCACTGTTGACAATGTTGGCCTAGCTAACGCCGTTAACAAAGAAATATGCACGGATAACACCGCCAGCGTACAATCTACATCTAGAAGTGACTTTTTCGGGTTGCATTGGATGCTTTTCTTTTTGAGGATCAGCTGCTAAATGACCTAAAACCATCTCAGCGAGCAGACATCATTGCTTACAGTTGTGCATGGTGATTAGCATAACAAATTGACTAAATGACAATTAGTGTGAGAGATGAAACTTCAACAAGATGGTCATTATCAAATCTGAAAGCCAAATGCCAAATATTTAAAATATATTTGGAGAATCAGTCAAAATTAACGTAGAACGTTAGATGACAAGTTTCATTTTCTTGGAACTATTTTTACCATTTTCTGTTCGTCTTACTTAAAACTGTATTTTA
>JABZEU010000124.1:0-13474 GCA_014635995.1 Sarcophaga peregrina
CACCAATGGCTTCACGAATATTGTCCTTTAAAGCGTTAATTGTCTCTGGCTTGTCAGCGTAACACTTATCTTTGACGGCACCCCACAAATAATAGTCCAACGGTGTCAAATCGCAGCTATGAGGTGGTCAAACGTATCACCTCTGCAGCTGATAATGCGATCTTCAAAAACAGGACACGAAACATTGAGTGTAGCTTCGGCTGTGTGGCACGTAGCACCGTCCTGCTGAAACCAAATGTTGCCAATATCCTAATCTTCAATTTTTGTGAACAACAATTCGTTCAACTTGGTCCGATAACGATTGCTATTGACTGTAACGGCCACTCCTTGCTCATAGTCGAAGAAATAAGGCCCAATAATGCCACTGGACCAAAATCCGCCCCCTACAGTGACTCATTTTGGGTGCGTCGGTTTTTCAATGCATCCGTGCAGGATTTCTGTCCCCCAAGATCAAAATGAGCTTCATCTGAAAAGATAATTTTTTTTTGCCAAAATCTGCATCTTCGGTAAATCGATCGCAGGCCCACTTGGGGAACACGCGTATACACAATCATATTCGTTTAGCGGAAGGATAAAACTAATTATCTCTCAAAGCAGTCATGAAAGTTGAAAGCCCTTTTATTCATTCCAACTTTCAGTATTTTAAGGGTTGATTTTTAATGCTTGTTTGTGGTTGACCAAATCTTAGTCTGGACCATCTGTCTGTTGATTTCACTTCTCCCTTGGCTGCTTGCAGGCATTTTTTTCCATTTTTGTCTGGCCTTTTTTAATATTCTTCATGTTGCTGCTATTTGTCAGCCTGTTCGAACACCCAAAGTGTCATTTAGTGATAGTGCCAGAGTAGCACGTTTGTATTCTTTTTTCCATGCTCTGTTTGGTAATTTAAAATGATTGCTGTTTAGTTGCTTGAAGTCATTTATTGTGTTGGTTTTTAGGGGACCATTCAACGTTTGCTGTGCATAGTTTGAAGATAAAAATGACAGAAATTGCTACAATTATTATGTGGTTTTTGTTTTCTTTCTTTTCGTTTTAAAGAGATTGTTTTTATTCAAATTAATTTTGTTAAAAGATTTCTGTAATTTTGAAAAAAAAAATTCGAAATAAATGAGTACCATTAACAATCTAGGGTAGTAGTTTGAGACTAAAAGCCAAACAAATTAATTATTTTCGTAGTATTTTTAATGCCTTCTTTAACAATCGTTGGGGAGAGTCTCTCTAATAAAGTCGAGTTCATTTTGCGAAATATTTTTTTTTAATCAAATTTGTAGGCACTACTACATGGAAGACCTGGATGAACGATCAAGCATGGATATTGGCAGTCTGAGTCGCTTCATCGGAAGTTCCGAGTGGTTCCTGGAATAGGGGAAAGGATGAAACTGTGGTATCACAATGGGCTTGTGTCCACTCATCGGGTGGATAGCCACTTCTGCCTACCTAACTCCCTTGTAGCCCTGTAAACTTGACGTTGTCCATGTAATAGCTTGAAGTTATTAAAATTTTTCCCTTTCTCCGAAATCTAAAATATTGTAAAGAGTTTTAGGTTTACAAAATCAAATTATTTGTGGCATAAATTTATTTCAACATTTTCTTTATAATTATCGCGAATAATTTTGTAATTTTATTGTTTGATTAAAACACGCACTCAGGCTCCAGAGAGTTTCCTCAAAAATATTGTTACGTTTTTACCTTTTAAAAAACGTTAAAAATATGAGCTCGTAAATTCATTGAATAGATTACATAGAAATATTCTAATATTTATTTGAACTACAGTTTCAATGATAACTTTTGCCAAAAATGTTCTTAATTTAGTGACTCTACTGACAACATAATGCCATAAGTGTTGCAAACCAAGAGTGTGTTTTGTCTCTATATTGTGTATACAAAATTGTGAGCCACAGTTCCCCTTGGCATCATTATCAATATAGTTACGTTTTTACCTTTTAAAAATTTTTTAGATATGAGCTATAGATTGCAAATAAAATAAAAATAAATTTGTGTTTAGTTTTAATTAAAATTCTTTATTATTCGCATAATTTTGTATGCCACTGTTCACAACTTGATATAAACAACAACAATTGCTTTGTTTGTTTTTCTTTTGTTTACACTCTTTGCATAAACAATACATACATAATTGGTCATTAGAACCCATCATTCAGGATTATTGACCTAGTTTCTCACACCACTTATGTTGTGTGTGTTAATTTTATACATGAGTAGCAGGACCTACAGTTTAAAGTCGACTCCGAACGACAGATTTTATGAGAAGCTTTTCATGGCAATTTCATTTACTCTCAGAGTTTTTGCCAGATATCTGCTGAGAGGAAAGCGCTAAAAAAATACTTTTTGTATTTTGTTTTGATGTCTGGCCTGGGGCACGAACCCTGGCTTTTACGTCTAATAAGCCAACACGCTACCTACTAGACCACGGCGACCACAATAAACAATAACGCATAAACAATTATTCGTTAGATCTTTGTAACGGAGATCTTCAAACCACGATTATTCTCTTCAACTCTCACCGCGTATTTACACAAGACTGACTGAATTTTTACCAACTCAGTTGCCTGCTTTGCCTTGCCTTTTATAGTGCAACGTAAACAGTCTAATGACTTTGCTTTCTTGAAATCTCTATACACGTAAATATTGTTGTTTCATTATTGTTGTTTGTGTATTTTGTTTACATTTGTTCATGTAGTATTTTTGTTTACTTTACCACTTTTTTACGCTGGTCAGGTCACTACATAACGATTCCTTCACATTGATTTTAAGATCTTTTGTTGTACGGAGTACTCTGGCATGTTGTCATATCAGACGTATGCTTTCTGGACTACTGCATATTGGAATAAAATTTTCTAGTTACTGTCATTCATAGTTTTATGGCAAGAATTAAAATCTTTCCTTATACCTCACAACAACAACAAATTGAGTAGAGAGGACATTAAACACAAATTCTCATAGATGAATTGAATTGTTTCATAATATTTTACGTTTAGTTTTTAATTTTTTATTTTATTACGGCTAACTTTGATAAAAAGTTTCAAAAAAATTTTTACAGGACATTCTCAATTTAATGAAACAATTTTAAAATTAACACAAAACAAAACGAAAAAGTTTAAATTGTTTTTAATTTATTTGATCTTAATACTAATGAGCGTGTAATAAAATTTTAATTTTATAATTATGAGTTCATGTTATTGTTGCTGTTGTTGTTGTTGTTAAACTTAAATATAATTATCGAAAGTATTATCGAAGGATAAAAATAGAAATAATTTGAAAATGTTTTAAAAGTAATTAAGAAACAATATTCATAACATTTTGATTTGATTTGCTGCTGGTAAATGTTGATAAGAGAAGTCTGAAGTGCTTGTTCATTTAGGCATGAAAATCAAATCATGGCAAAAAGTATTCAAGGGGCCTTATTTATTTAATTAAATGCATGTTTTACAAACCCATTGGTCTTTAATATTGTGATGTTTTTAACTTTTAAAAATGTTTAAAATATGAACACAGAGATTGCAAATAAAATAAATTCATATTTAATTTTAATTAAAATTCTTTATTATTTGCACAATTCTGTGTGCAACTGTTCACAACTTGATGTAAACAACAACAATTGCTTTGTTTGTTATTACTTTGTACACACCCTTTACATAAATGTTATTATTACTAGACAATTATTCGACAGATCTTTGAAACAAAGATATGGAAAACAGGGTTACTGTCTTCAAATGCCCTACGTCTTCACACAAGACTGACTGAACTTCACTAACGCACATGCCTGCTTTGCCTTGCTTTTTATATGGCAGGGTAAATAGTCTGATGAATGTTCTTGAAGGCGAATAGCTCTTTATGGCGGATATTTTCAAAGCATGGTTATTCTTTTCAAATGCATTGCGTCTTCACACAAAACTGACTGAACTTACTAAATCAGTTGCCTGCTTCGCCTTGCCTTTTATAATGCAACGTAAACAGTCTAATGACTTTGCCTTCTTAAAATCTCTATACACGTAAACATTGTTGTTTCATTATTGTTGTTTGTGTATTTTGTTTACATTTGTTCTTGTAGTGCTTGTTGTAGTATTTTTGTTTATTTGTTTAATATTTTTGATGCTGTTGGTTGTTGTTATATCAAGGAAAACGATAACTTGTAAATAGGTTCGTTTATTGCTTTTGTAGTTTTTGTTGAGAATTTAAATGGTAAACGATGTAAGAGCAATAGACCATTATCTAGATTTTTCATTTTCGTAACAATTGGAATAGAATAGAATTCTAAGCACTTCGATCTGAAACTTTTCTTATTGAGTTTTCAAAAATCTTATTTCGAAAGGATTGACTGTCTATTGCTCTTTACTCAGCTACAAAACATCTGCCTAAGCAGAATTATTGATAATCTTTTACAATTTAAATGGATTTCAATTCAATCTTTATCGCTACCTCAGCACAATGTTTTGCATGAGTTGAATTCTTCTCCTGATTACGTTTCTTTTACAAACAAATTCTTCTTTTTTTTAATTTTCTAAGAACAATCATTAATTTTCCCACAGACAACCAAATTATTGGCTTTCAAGTGCATAAGAAATTACCCTTGAAATGTAAGCAAGCAAGTCCTTGAAATGAAAAGTTATTACCGGCGAAAGCTAAACCGTAACACAACACACTTGTGCTTGCATGCATGAAAGCCTTCATGAAGAGGGAAAATTTGCTTTTAACTTATGTGTGACATGCTCTAGTGCTGCTTTCATGTGCTTATACCATAATAATGATGATGAAGATGATGATGTGATCATATTTCCCTTGAAACTTTATTTCTCTTATGAATTTATAATTTGTTTATCATAATAGACGGAAAAGAAAACAAAGCAAAGAAAAGAAGAAAGAATGAATTTTAAGAAAACATTAAACAACGAAATGTGCAACAACGTGTACTATAAACATGTCTGTTTAAAATTCTGGGGTTAATATGGTAAAGTGAGTGCAATGGAAAGATTAGTCTTTTACAGTGCTTGAACACAAAATAATATTTTACTTCCAGCAAATAGTTCATGTTCATGCACGTTTTACGTGAAAAATTATTTTCCCTTGCAATGAATTATAAGATAAAAAGTTGGGGCAAATCGATTGTCGATCGAGGTTGGATACCAAAAGCTTACTTGTGAAACCACTGGTGAACGCAGGCTGACCCTCTACTACCAAACTAGGAAAGAAGATGTAGTTCGGCAGCGCAAGGACTGCACATTAAAAGCACGACTACCTTACGCTGGAAAACCAGCCCCAAAGTTTGATAAACTAAGGTATGTCCTTGATATCAATAGATGATAGCTCCTTCAAGCTATATCTGCACTACGAAATAGATACTCATTGACAAAGAAAGTGTATAACAGTCTCTTCTTCTTCCTTCCACGGAAGGAGTCGTTAAATGGAAGCTGCATGGTTTCCACGTGTCTTCTCATAACACATGTTAGCATTGTCACAGTGATTGAGATGTTATTACAACCAACTGCGAGTAACTAGTTGGTGCGCCAAGTGAGTTTAGCGGTGGAGTAGAACTCCTCATTGATTTAGGATATGTAAGCGTCTCGATAGAATTTCAGAGCAATGGCCAACTTGACCGAGGTAAGTGGCACACCCAAGTCGATTGAAGAGCATTTCAAAAAGTATGCACCAGCCCTGGTGCAGTTTTCCGGAATGTTATTGCGCCCAGGGACCCAGAGAAGTGATACACTGAAGCGACCAGAAAGAAGGTCGTGGCAGCGAAGACTTTCCCTAACGATCCTGGCCTGACTGTCACAAAAAATCAAGACGCGGGTGAAAGGAGCAACGTTGACGAGGATCCATTGAGCACCTTGGTAGATGGCGTTTCGAAAGAATTTCAGTGCAATGGCCAACTTGACCGAGGTGAGTTGTATATCCTAGTCGATTGAAGAGCATTCCGAAAAGTGTGCACGAGCCCTGGTGCAGTTTTCCGCAATGTTACTGCGCCCAGGGACCCAGAAAGTAACACACTGAAGCGACCAGAAAGAAGGTCATGACAGCGGAGACATTCCCTAACGATCCTGGAGTTATTCACAGGGCTCGACAGAAATCTTATGACGGCCTGACTGTCAGAAAATATCGAGACACGAGTGCAAGGAGCACAATTGACGAAGATCCATTGAGCGGCTCGGTAAATGGCCATTATATTCGCCAGAAACACGCTGCAATAATCCGGCAGATGCAGGAGAAAAGTTTCGGCCCAGTTTCACAGAGTAGGCTCCGCTACCAACCGCATTTTCGAGTTTAGAGCCATCGCTGTATATATCCAGAAGTTCGGTGGGACAATCATGTCGATGGTGGTACAAACAATCACGAAGTTAGCCGACCTAACAAAGAACACGACAGATTTGAGTAAAAGTTTCTTTATTTCTTAACATAATCCCATATCAGCTCGATTCACTTGTTAAAATGGGTATTAAATGTTTATTACGAGATCTGCTGCTACATACTTACATAAATAATTGATCATTAAATCCTTCAGTCAGAGCTACCATCTAGCTTCACACACCACCCATGTTGTATGCTTTAAGTCGACTCTGAGGGATAGATTTTTGAGAAACTTTCCATAGCAATTTTTATTTTACTCTTCGATTTTTTACTAGAAGACTGGTAAGAGATGTCTTCACTAGGGTTTGAACTCAAGATCTAACAATCCAAGCACTACTTATTAGACCGTGGTCACTGTACTACTCTAGTATACTGTCCCAGTCAATTCCATCATTGTTTCCTCAAAAAATTAGAAAAAAAAATCAAAAATATGTGATGAAACAAACATTTTCTAACATTCAACGCATTCCAAATTAATTCTAAGTATCCAAAAAAGTTTTCCAAGAAGTTATTAAAATCCTCCTCAGCATAAGTAAAACAAATAATCGCACACGTACATTCACAAAACCAGCTACAAGTAGAAAAACTTTCGCATACCAATGTTGTAATACGTGAAACTGACAGCCAAAGTAAACACAAGCAAACAAGTGCTGTAATAACAATATCCGTTTCCGTTTCAGTAACGAAAAAAAAATAAAAAATAAAAGTTTTGCTAAAAATAAGTAAAACACTCCAAGGAATAGTCACATGCACATGCCATTATAGGCAATAACAAGCAGAAAACCAAGTTGGAAAAGAAAATTTAGGAAAAACCAGAAAAAAAAAGAAATTTCTTCTCACAACACGCATCGGAGACGACATAGCAGACTGGTGGCTGGCGGCTAGAGATTTCGATTTATTCACAAGCAAACTTACAAAGAAATTTATTCCAATAACGACACAATAAGGCCACTCTTTGGGAGTATGCCTGCCTCTAACCGCATGATCTTGTGTCTGCCATTAAATGCCAGCGACGACAAAGATGATGAAAAGGAAGTCGGGCAACAAGTATTGTGTTTAAGAGTAAATTATTGCGTTATTTTTATTTGGCATTTATAATATGCCATCCGTAAAAATAACTGCTGTATTGCAAGGCCCTAAAGGTTAGGTTGTAAGTATAAACAAGAACATGAATGTTATTATGAAAATTAAAAAATTTAGATACTGGTTTTCACCTTTACATCGTTTAACTTTAAAATTATAAACAAAAGCTACAAAAACAATAAACTTGTTTACAAATTATCGCTTTAAGTAATATGACAACAAGCACCACCATAAGAGATAATAAAAAACTAAACAAAAATACAACAAAAATGAATGTAAACAACATACACAAACAACAACAGTAAACTCGTTGTTTCTTGATTGTAAACTCGTTGTTTCTTGATTGTTGTTTGTGTATGTTATTTACATTAATTTTTGTAGAATTTGTTGTTGTATTTTTGTTTAGTTTTTTATTATTTCTTATGGTGGTGCTTGTTATCATATTTGCTAAGCTGATAATTGGTCTGCTGTGGCAAGTCCTAGGATAATGGGGCTGTCATATATTGTTGCCCTCCGAATATTTAGGGTAGCGATGGGGAATGCTGCTGATTGATTCCCTTTTCCCACCACACACACACTGTCTGAACTTTTTGTAATGTTACTATTTTTTCCATTTAAAGTTATTGAGGGAGCCGTGGTCTAGTAGGTAGTGTGCTGGCTTATTAGACGTAAAACCATGGTTCGAGTCCCAGGCCAGAATTATTTTAGCGGCGATTTCTTCTCAGCAGATTTCTCGCAAAAACTCTGAGAATAAATAAGATTGCCGTGAAAGTTTCGACTTTAAATTGTAGGTCCCGCCATTTGTGTATAAAATTAATACACACAACATAAGCAGTGTGAAAAACTAAGTCAATAATTCTGACCGAAGGGTTGTAGTGATCAATTATGTATGTATGTTTGAAGGAGCGTCTCAGATGCATTATATTGGAGTAAGGCGTGAAGCCACTTTATTTGAATTTCGATAACCATGACGAACGATTTTATTTCAAATCTATACGCCTAGCTGCTGATGTAATAAATCAATTCTGATAGCCTGAAAAATTGAACTCATGAAACTGAAGAGAAATGTAGAAAAATGGGGTAGATATTTTGAGATAGTCTTTAAAGGACAGAAAAGAAAAAATCTTGACTTAAATAAACTTCTTTGAATAGTTATGTATTTGTCTTTTAAAACCGTTTAAAGTATATGCTCATGGATTGCGAATAAAATTAGAAATAAATTTGTGTTTAATTTTAATTAAAATTTTTTATAATTCGCATAATTTTGTATGCCACTGTTCACAACATGATGTAAATAACAACAATTGCTTACACGCTTTGCACAAACAATAATAACTACAAGAGAATTCTTCTACATATCTTTGTAATGGAGATCTTCAAACCACGATTACTCTCTCCAAATGCACCGCGTCTTCACGCAAGACTGACTGAAGTTTTACTTACACAACATTGCCTTCTTTAAAAAAAAGTTATCTTTTACTATATTTAGCTTACCTTTCGAGCCGTAAACATTTTCCTTTTCTCCTTTTTCTTATAAAAAGTTAATATTTCCAGCCATTATTCTTGCTCACACAGTTGTAACGTAAAGATAAGAAGAAAACGTCCTGTCATGTTGAAATATGATGCTGACTATGATGACGATTATGATGCCACAATACCATGGCTTTTACAGAGATTAAGTTATCAATCGTAATTTAGTTTTCTTAATGCTTAACCGTATTTGTTAAATTCAATACAATTTTATTATCTGTCGCATGTCGTTTATTTAATTCTGTCGTTTTTTGTTTTTTGGTTTTCATATCAACTTTCCTCTGCCACCAACTTGTAATTCAATTTGACCAAATTGAACGTTTTACTTGCTTGATTCAATCGTGGTTGTTTATTTATTTCAATCCACTTCGACTGTAAATGTCTAGTGAAAGTGTAAAGAAAATCTTGTGCAGAAGAATCAATTTGAAGTTGAAATTCAATTTTCTTTATTAGATTTTTTTTATTTCTTTACTTTCATTTAATTTTTATTTATTTAGCTTAGCGTTTAAAGTATAAAGATAATTAGATGCTGGCAAAGTGTATTTATTTTAACATCAATCATATGATTGACGTCTGGGAGAGACAAACAAACAAACAAACAAACGTAAAAAAGAAAAGATTTTTGACTCGCTTCAAGTTGTCTGTTAAGGCTGATGTGTTGTTGCAGTTGTTGTGAACAAAAATACTTTCTCTGACAGACTACTTGTCACAAGAGTCTGAAAATCTAATTTTCATTCATGAAGGTTGAGTGTCAGATTTTTGTTTTTTTTTTTCAAATTCCAAAAATTTTTGTCAAACAATGATTTTAGTACTGTAGAGTTGCATTTAAATTTCTTTTTCATTTGCTTATTTTAAATCTTTAAATGGCAGATATCTTGCAATATTTATTTGACTTAAGTTTACTTGTGCACAAGAAAGTTTGCTCTCGACATACATTTTAAAAATGTCTTGATTTGTATTGTTACGGACATAGAAAAATCTAGAAATCTGGTGTTTTGGTTTTACATCGTTTAAAATAAAAACAATGAACTTGTTTACAAATTATCGCATTAAGTAATATAACAACAAATACTAGCATAAAAAATATGATAAAGTAAACATAACTATACCAACAAATTTTGCAAGCATAAATGTAAACAAAATATACAAACAACAATAATGAAACATAGAAGTTGACATTTATAGAGATCTGGAGAAGGCGAAGCCGCAAACATTCACCTTCAAAGACTTTCATCAGACTGTTTACATTGCTTCATAAAAAAAGCAAGCTAAAGCAGGCATCGAAGTTAGTAAAAGTCAAGTCAGTTTTGTGTGAAGACGCAATGTGTTTGAAGAGAAGAGGCTTGAAGATCTTCGTTACAAAAATCAGTCGAACAATTGTCTAGAAATTGTTATTAAGGGTTGTTACAACTATTTAGTTAGGATTCCAACCTAGCTTCTCACATCACTTATGTTGTGTGTGATAATTTTATACATGAGTGGCGGAACCTACAGTTTAAATTCGACTTAGAACGACAAAATTTTTTTTTTTTGAAACTTTACATGGCAATTTTATTTACTCGCAGATTTTTTCCAGAAATATGCTGAGAGGAAGCCGCCGCAGAAATATTTTTCTGGTTTGAACCGTGGTTTTTTGGTCTAATAGGTTATCATACTACCTGCTAGAATACTGCAACTTCATGATCTAAGTATTCTTTTTAAAGAAACTGTTTCATTATTACTAGGAAAATATTCAACAAATCCAAACACAGATTTTTTAATGGCTAAACCTAAATAATATCGCAAAGTTTGGGGGTCGCCGTGTTGTAGTGTGCTGGCCTATTAGACGTAAAGGCAGGGTTTGAGTCCCAGGCCAGACATCAATAATAAAAATTCAAAAAGTATTTTTTCGGCGATTTCTCCTCTTTCTCTTCTTGAAAAGTTTCTCAAAAAAAAAAAAAAAAAAAAAACTGTCGTTCAGCGTTGACTTTAAACTATAGGCCCGCCACTTCTGTATAAAATTAACACACACAACATAAGTGGTGTGAGAAACTGCGGGCTTCTTGGGGATGATTGCTGTAGACTGTCTAATGGTGAAGGCATAGCACTGGCCATTTCAGCAAAAACTCGTTTCCTTACTGTTCGCATCTGCCCTCTTTCCACCTTTCCTAAACCTGCAGAATGCACTGCATGAGTAGGGGTCATCCCCTGAGTGCTGGATTAATAAAAAAAAAAAAGAAATTACAAGCTTCTGTTGCACATGATTTTTTTTTTTATTACAAATTCCTTTACTTTGCTGTTTTTTCATTATGATAGTGAATCAATCGCATGTAATATTTGGCGTAATTATAGAATAACGTACCTTTAATGAACAGACCCTACAAATGCTTAATATTAGACATACAGTGAGCGTCAATAGACACTGTATATTATGAAAAAATTTCTTATAGCCACATAACTCAACTGAAGTCCCGAAAGGCCCAAATTCGAATCCCAGGTCAGACATCAAAACGAAAACATGAAAGTATTTCTTTGGCGACTTCCTCTCAGCAGATTTCTGGCAAAAACTCTGGGAGTAAAAATTTGCCATGAAAAGCTTCTCAAAAAAATCTGTCGTTTGGAATCGGCTTTAAACTGTAGGTCCCGCCACTTATGTATAAAATTAACGCACGAGTGGTGTAAGAAGCTAGGACGTTGTACAATGGGTCAATTCGACCTCCGGGTACTGTACTTGTCACAGTTGGCAAGTACACGTCCTCTAACCTAACCTAACCTAAATGATAATGTAAATTGCAGAATTCTGGTGCGCGTGAATTTTTTACTAATTACTAATTTCCTTACTATGCTGTTTTTTCATGTTACAAATGCTTAATATTAGACTTACAGTTAGCGTCAAAAGACACTGTACACTATGGAAAGCTTTTTTAAACAAAACTAACGGTAATTATTAATGTATATTTTTTAATGTACAGTTTCGTTTTGCGCTCACTGTACATTACAATCATGTTAATGGAAGTGTGTTTGAATAATAAGCTAATAAAATATATTTCTTTGGAAAACTTATTAATAAAGTATGCATGACTGCCAATATATTAATAAAGTGAACTTTTATTTCACGTTATTAGGCGTGTATGTACATTTGCTAATGAAGGGCATTTGAAGTTCATAAATTAAGTTATTTTTCTACATTCCTAAAATTCATTATATTTTCTTTATTTCCAAGAATCTAAACAATTTTATTTGGAAAAATTTCGGTGTAAATTATTATTTGCTCTCCTAATGAGTACTTTTATTAGCTATTCGGAACTTAATGCGCTAATCATGGTATTAATATGTGGTTTTAGTTACGCAAATCTTTACTAAGTAATATGATATTGTGATTATTTTGTTGTAATAATTTACATATTTTTTATGAATACGTAAACAACTATTCGGCATTCAAATGAAAATTGAAAAATATCGTCTATGTAAACTATACCCCAGAGATGATTCACATCTTTCTGTTATGGATTATAAAACTTCTCTCGTTAATATTATAACATAACACGGAATCGTTGTTTAATTAATTATAAAATACCAATTAACGATAAATATTATGGAACTTAACAATTTTACTTGGATATACGCGTGCACAGCCTAATAATACTTTGGTTTTGCTTGGCATTACCGTACTCCGTTTTATTAATAGATGCGAGTATACATCCGTGGATTTGATTTTGTCACATCCTAAACGTATTTGTCTTTATACACATACACATTGCTACTACTCACACATAAACACAGCACGTGTGCCAGACTTGTGTCATATGAGGTGGTTAATTAAGCCTCCATAAAACTTGACATATGCGTGAGTATAATTTCGTTTTCCTAGAAAATCTATAAAAATATACGCAAGCAGTTCTCTAATTGGCTGCCAATTAGAGAAACAAGCAAAAATTAAAGAAATAGAAAAATTAAAAATAAAAAGAAGAAAGATAAAGAATTAAATTAAATTTAAAACATCAATAAAATGCTTAGAAAAGCTTATCAATTTAAGTACCATATCCTCTAGGTTAGATATAGCACGATGTTGGCACGTGCACGATGTTGGACGCATTTAAAATTAAATTGCAAATAAAATTAAAATAAATTTGTGCTAAGTTTTAATTAAAATTCTGCATCCCATTGTTCACAACTTAATGTAAACAACAACAATTGTTTTATTTGTTATTCCTCTTTACACTTCCTTTTGTAAACGTACATACATAATTGGCCATTACAATCCTTCAGTCAGGATTACGACCTAGCTTCTCACACCACTTATGTTGTGTGCATTTATTTAAAACATGACTGGCGAGACCTACGGTTTAAAGTCGACTCCGAACGACAGATTTTTGAAATATTTTTCGTTTTGATGTCTGACCTGGGATACAAACCCGGGCCTTTCTTCTAATAAGCCAACACACTACCTACTAGACCACGGCGACTTCAAAGCAATAACAATTATTCGAAAGATCTTTATAACGAAGATCTTCAACCACGT
>JABZEU010000125.1:0-13473 GCA_014635995.1 Sarcophaga peregrina
TTAACAATTTCAAATCCAAATACAAACCTAATAACCAATTTCGTATGATGACTTTATCTTCAAGAAATTAACATAATTCGGTATATAGAACCACAAAAAAGCGGAAATGTTAAGATCAGTCCAAGTCTGCAATAGTTTCATAATTTATTAATCAGGCGTTTCTGTGAAACTCGTTTTTAAATAGGCGGTGATCTCTCCATACAAGGCAACATTGCCTTGATATCTACATTCATTTTCTGTCAGACCCGTTTGATCTCCTAAGATGACTTCAGTCGTGATTAAAGTCGTGTTACAAATGGAATGTAAAAGGCAACACTGCTGCTTCCCTGAAGACACATACTTAATCCGTCATTACAATCATTTAGTCAGAATTAGAATGTAGGTTTTTGTTGCTCCATCGGCGACACACAGTTGCTAATGAACAATTTAGATGCCTAGGTGTTACAATGAATTGACGCGGTGGAACTATATTCATCAACAAAAAGATACAAAAGGTGATGTGGTTATTCCCTTACAATATAATGGGATATAATTAGCTGGAAATGATGGCCATCTCTAAAAAGCGTAGTAGAGTAGTATAATGGGCACTGTACAAGCGACCATCAATTGCTTTTATTTGGAAAAAGAAATTTCAGGATATCATAACCACGATTCGCTATATTAATGTCTTTGGACAACATCGGAATGTGTTTAATAGGATACAGAACAGATATAGAACAGTGTTTCAGACGAGAAACTTTGTCGAACCCAACAACTGGATTTCACAGTGGAAATAAACCATTAGAAAACATCAAGAACCAGTAAAACATTAATACAATACATACACACAAACATTCATAATTAGTTATTACAACAATTCAGTCAGGCCTACGACCTAGCTTCTCACACCACTTGTGTGCGTTAATTTTATACTTGAGTGGCGGAACCTACAGCTTAAAGTCGATCCCGAATGATAGATTTTTTTGAGAGGCTTGTTTTTCGTTTTGATGTCTGGCCTGGCGTTTGAACCCTGGTCTTCACTCTAATAAACCAACACACTACTTACTAGACTACGATGACAATACATACACTTTTGTAAATACAAGTAAGGTAAGGTAAGACACAGGGTAAGGAATTGTCTTTGTTGCCACTGGAGAAGTATCGTGAAGCTTTGTCAGTGGGTAGCGTATTGGCTTATTAAACGAGAACCGGTGATTCTTTTGGCGAATTCCTCACAACAGACCTAAAGTTTGAAGTCCGAATGAGAAGCTTTTCATGGCAACTTTTATTTACACTCAACATGGATGGTGTGAAAGCTATGTTTTAACCCTGACTAAAATATAGATTAAATGCAGTACAAGAGATCATAGTACTATGAGGCATACGGCATGAGGATACCGTGCAGATTCTAATCAAACTCCATCGGTCATAATTTTGGTAACAATACATACATACATAATTGGTCATTACAACCCTTCAGTCAGGATTACGACCTAGCTTCTCACACCACTTATGTTGTGTGCGTTAATTTTATACATGAGTGGCGGGACCTACAGTTTAAAGTCGACTCCGAACGATAGATTTTTGAGAAGCTTTTCATGGCAATTTTTACTCTCAGAGTCTTTGCCAGAAATCTTTTTTGCACAACAACAATCCGAGGTAAATTCCTAGAAATATTTATTGTATGCCTGCTAAACGATGTTTGCAAAATCAAACATGTACCGATAGTTACAACAGAAATCCAAATATGCATACATACATACATATGTACAACGGCATGGGGACTTTAAACCCACAAATATGTACACACCTTAACCTTAAGCTAACAAAACACATTCGTACAGATGATTGCATACACTAACGATCATTTGAACATCATCCTAGAATGTGTGGTGTGGTTAAAATCATTTAATGCAAGTTATTTATGCACTTTTGTGGATATGAATTCCTTCTTCTACTTCTTCTTCTGTTTTTCATCTTTTTTTCATTTTCGTTTTCTATTCTATTATCCTGTTTGGCACTACATGTATGCATACATACAGTAGCGAGCACCAAAAATGCAACGTTGGGTAAAATTATCTTTAAATGCGATAATTTTAAAAAAATGGTGACCAGTTCAGTTATAGATACCTATTATCAATAACATTATGTAAATATTTTTAATTAATGATTAATTATTTTGTCATTTATTAAAAAGAGTGCGAATTTCATGGGAGCAATAAAAATGCAACAGCATAAATTATAATGTGTTTATTTAAATTAAATAGTAATTCTTACAAAAAAAATCTTAAAATTAATATTTAGTGGCGTAGCCCTTATTTTTTATGACTTCTTGCAACCTAAAAGGCATAGAGTCGACTAAAGCTATTAATATGTTAATGGATATTTTCTCCCATTCACTTTTCAAAATTTCTTCTAATTGCCTATTATTTGACGGATGTTTCCTCTTAACTTCACGATCTAATAGCTCCCATAGATTTTCTATGGGCTTTAGATCAGGAGACTGTGATGGCCAATCCAAAACATTGAGATCATTGTCGCTTAAAAAGTTTCGAGCTAAGCGACTTGAGTGCTTTGGATCGTTATCCTGTTGGAATATGCTACCAGGAGGCATTTTTTCCCGCAGATGAGGAAGCATGTGTTCTCCAAGGATTTCACAGTACTTCTTGGCGTCCATTTTTCCTTCGATTTGAGTAAGGGACCTACCCCATCACTGGAGAACGCACCTGTAAGTACGTAACGTAAAATCAATAATTTTTTTTAAACATATTGTTCCTTACCCCACACCATTATTGATCCACCGCCATGTTTTACGGTTGGAAGTTGATATCTTGGAGAATATCTCTGTCCAGGCGGTCTTCGAACAAAATTTATCCCATCGGAGCCAAACAAATTAAATTTGCTTTCATCGCTCCACATGACTTTAGCCCATTGTTCATTTGACCAATACTTGTAACGTTTTGCAAATTCCAGGCGCTTCTTTTTATTGATTGCACTAATGAGAGGTTTCTGTGCGGGTCGTCTCGCATGCAAATTAGCCTCTTTCAACCTACGGCGAACAGTGTGAACGCCTATAGAGACTCCCATTTGCTCATTTGCGAAATTAGCAACGTCCACTGCGGTCTTTCGTGGATCTTTTTTAACCAGTGCAATCATCTGGCGGTCTTGACGAGAGGTAGTTTTTCGAGGATTACCACTACCTGGTTTCCTATCCACACTATTTCTCTAGGAAAATCGAGATTTAATCCGACATACGGTTGATTGATTTACACCAAAGAGGTGTCCAACTTCACGCATGGATTTTCCTTCTTCTAAGGCTTGAATGATTGCAGTTTTGCTGTCAGCTGAGAGCTGCTTCTATTACAAAACACATGTTGTATAACTTATTTAAGAAATTTTCAATTATAATTAAATAAATAACTTACTTTAACTATTTTTTTATTATGTTGCATTTTTTTTGCTCGCTAAAAATTTGCACTTTTTTCACTAATTCAAAAATATTTAACTTTTTAAAGCAGAATTTGGAATAAACTGTGGTTACTTTGAAAACTTATAATTGAAAGAGTTAACAGCAAAAGAAAATAGAAAAATTAGTTACCGTTATTTTGAAACAAATCTTATTAAAGATCATATGGCACAGTGTTGCATTTTTTGTGCTCGCTACTGTATGTAGATGGGTGTGTGTGTGTTGGTATTTTTTTTGACTGGTTTTTGTTGCTATTGCTGCTGGTTTTTTTGTATTTTTTTTTGTCTTTTGTTCCAAACGAAATACAATTGCAATGTTCTCTTCATACCATCATCATCATCATCATCCATTTGCATATATTTTCCCTGAACAACATTTTGTTTTACATTTTCCCTGGAAAGCTTGATTCTGCTTTTCTTTTATACGAAACCAAAAAAAAAAACATTTTTTTACTTGATTTTCTTTTGTTTTTGTTTTTGTTGCTGTTGGTTTGGTTTGGCATTCGTTATATTTTGTTGTTGCAGTTTTAGTTTTTGGTCTCTTGTTTCATATGCAAATGAGTCACATGTACAAACACAATTACAAACCATACATGAATTCATATTCATATACAGATGTAGTGTACCATACATACATATGTATGTATGTATGTATGTATGAGTTTATACGTATGTGTTTAGGCATTTATTTGAGGGTGGGTAAATGCATCGAACTACAGTTTTAGCATGACCAACTAAAGGTTCCTATAGATCATGAGTTTACACAGCAGACGGAAGAAGCAGGAAGCATTTTACTCCTCCGATGTTGAACAGTGGTCTTGTCTTGTAGAAATTTTTGTAGAAATCATTTGCTAGGTCTACAGTTCCCTTGGCCTACTAGTTAGCCTATTGACTTATTAGATGTGAGGCCACGATCCAAACTCCATGTGAAATATTTCTTTAGCGACTTACTCTGAGGAGTTTTTTGTTTTTTTAATCCTAGAAAAGACCCACGAAAATCAAGTTGACACACACCATCTTTTTGTCGACTGTATTGCTCCTTTCGATAGCCCCATAAGAGATCGTGTTTTTGCCGCAATGTCTGAGCTCGGTATACCTGCGAAGCTGATAAGGCTATACAGAATGACGTTGAGCAATTCATGTAGCTCCGTCAAGGTAGGAATGGACCTCTCCGAACCTTTTGATAACGTGCGAGGTTTCAGACAAGGCTTTTCAACTTCGTCATGGAGAGCGTTCGGCGAAAGTCAAAAGTGCATCGCAATGGCACTATTTTTCAAAAAAGTGTCCAGTTGCTTGCGTACGCTGACGACATCGACATCATAAGGTGTACCGAACGAGATGTCACTGCTGCCTTTAATGCTATTGAACGGGAGTCTAAGGAGATGGGTCTGGCAGTAAATGAGGGCAAAACGAAGTATATGTTATCGACAAGTAGAGCCGTGTGGCATATTAATTCTTAAATTACGGTCGATAACAATATTTTTGATACAGTCAAGGAATTCATTTACCTTGGCTCCGCCGTTACCACCGAAAATGATGGCAGTCTGGAGATCAAGCGCAGGATTACTCTTGCCAACAGGTGCTATTATGGTCTCAATAGGCAATTAAGTAGCAGAGACTTCTCTCGCAAGACGAAACTAATACTCTACAAGATGCTCATCCTACCCGTGCTTTTTTATGGCGCAGAAGCATGGACCCTATTAAGAACTGATGCAGCTGCCTTAAAAGTATTCGAGAGAAAAGTCCTACGTAAGATCTTCGGTCCAGTGCGAGTTGGCGATGATTTTCGCATCCGATTCAACGGTGAGCTGTATGAGCTCCTCAACGACATGGACGTTGTACAGCGTATTAATAGAGGAGAATGCTCGTTCGAATAGAGGAGCATGCTCCGGCGAGACGAGTATTTGATGCGGAGATCTGCGGAAGTCGGCGAAGAGGACGACCTTGTATCCGTTGGAAGGACCAAATCGAGAAAGCTCTGTCATCAATTGGTGTGACCAATTGGCATAGGCGCGCAAGAAGCAGAGGCGCCTGGAAGGATGTGTTGCGGCAGGCCGAAATCCGTTAATCGGGTTGGTATGGCCAATTAAGTAAGTAAGTAAGAATAAATGAAATTGATACGAAATGTTTCTAAAAAAAGCTGTATTTCGGAATCGATTCCGATTCCCAAAAAGCTGGACATTGGGTTGTAAAACAGCTGGACTAAACCAAAAAAAGGTGAACATAAAAAAATATTTAGAAAATGTTAATTCTAGCTTAGAACGTGGACAACTTTGTGGTAAACACCAACTAGCTCCGCCTTGGAGAGTTGTGTTTAAATATTTTTCTCTATTGGGACTACAAAATTTAAATAGTTTGAGATAACTTCTGCTATATCTCCATTTTATTATGTGCGTTATCAAGTGATCGGGTGCCTTCATATCTGATTATAATGTCTGTTTGGCACAATTTGCATTCTGCCGTGTAATTATCTTTTTTTCTTATCCAATTAGCATATTTTGCAAACTCTTTCCATCTATCGCAGAAAGTTGCGAGACTTCTTTTTGGTAGACCAGATTCTTCATCAATATCAGCTGTTCAAGTCTTGAGACATGTTGTCAGTGATGATAGAAGAGAGAAATCATAACTTAGTTGTATAACAAATGTACAATCAGTGTTGGCTAACATGATTTGACAAATTTGAAAATTGTTGCCCAAGTTATTCCAGGATACTAAAACATTTCTATTTATCTGGACAAATTAAATTTTAGCTTGAAACTGGACAAGCATCAAAAAAGCTAGACAAACCAGCTAAGTCCAGCCAGGCTGGCAACTCTAGTCCCGCCACACATTTATAAAATTAATGTAATGATCCCTACAACCATAGTTATCGTACTGTGTAAGCAGCCTCTGTGTGCACTATTTTTCCAGTTTTACCAGATTTTCGCCGCCATTCTACTTCTATCCGTAGCCTTCCATCTGGAGTTGACAGAATACCCTATTATAAGTCAGCAGGTCTTTAAAGGGATTCCCAAGGGATGAGGATTAGTTAGGAAATTCGATTGTACGGTTCCTTGTCAATTCATCCTTTCTACAGTTGCCAGGAATATTTTTGTGTCCTGTAACCCTTCATAAACATCATATTATCTGTGTAAGATTTCTACAACGTAAGTTTTCCTTCATTATCCTTTGATTTCTCAAAATCCTTTTGAGGATCTTCTGACAGAGGTAATCATTACGACTTCGCAAATGAAATATTGTAAACAGTATCCGTAGTGTTTGTTCGCCGTGGTCTAGTGGGTAGTGTGTTGGCTTATTAGACAAAAGGCCCGGATTCGAATCCCAGGTCAGACATCAAAACGAAAAAAATATTTCTTCGGCGACTTCCTCTCAGCAGATTTCTGGCAAAGGCTCTGAGAGTAAAAATTGCCATAAAAAGCTTCTCAAAAATCTGTCGTTCGGAGTCGACTTTAAAACTGTAGGTCCCGCCACTCATGTATAAAATTAACACACACAGCATAAGTGGTGTGAGAAGATAGGACTGAAGGATTGTAATGGCCAATTATGTATCCGTAGTGTTTGCACAAACCTGATTTCCTCCGACACTGTCAGAGCGCTAGCGTTTCATCTTTCGTTCTATTCCATGCCCTCTAAATATCTACATTTGTTGAAGGATACTTACACTGGTGCATATTCCTATAAACGCACTTAATGTTTTTCTGTTTTTTTTGTTATATCTTTGTTGTTCTCATCCAAAAGCAAAATTTAACTTTTTTAATGAGAGACAACCTAACGGTACTTTTTAAAAGTAAACAAGTTTTTTTTTAATTCTTGTTGTTTGCCTTAATTTTGCGATCAAATGTTCTTGGTGCTATTTTAAGTGGAATATTCTTATAAACGCAGACGCGAAATTAGTTATTAAAAAAGTTACCAAATATAAAATATTATCAATTTAAGTTTTTTTTCAACCAAAGGTACGTTTTTAATAGTAATATCTCAATTTACTGCAACTTTTCCTATTTTAATCAATAAATTTCATCACTTTTAAAGATGCCCAAGGGAACTTTCTTGTCCGATCAAGAAAAGATTCAAATAAAATTTTTTCTCGACCAAGGATGCTCCAATAGAGAAATTGGACGTAAAATCGATCGTTCGGAAAGTGTGGTGCGAAATTTCTTGAAGAAAGGTCAAAATTATGGAATTCGCAAACCTACAAAGGGAAATGCAAAACTGACAAGAAGACAACTTAATCAAATAAAACAAGAAGCAACCCATAACAAATTGAATTCCACACAAATAAAGAATAAATTAAACCTTCCTGTGACTTCCAAACACGTTGCTCACATTTTACGAAACGATGAAAACATAAAATGGAAAAAGCCGAAATGTAAACCAATGCTAAAAAGGCACCATAAAGAAAATCGTTTAAAATTCGCAAGAAAATATATGAAATGGACAGATGAGTGGAAAAAAGTAATTTTCTCTGACGAAAAAAAATTTAATTTAGACGGTCCAGACTCATACTCGTGCTATTGGCACGATTTGAGATCTAAAGATGTTCGGATGTCAAAACGTAATTTCGGTGGTGGCAGTGTTATGGTTTGGGCAGCGTTTTCTGTAGTTGGCAAGTCGAAAATATGTTTTGTTCCGACAAAAATGAATAGTGCGACCTATAACGAACTGTTGGAAGATGCTCTTCTCTCATTTATAGATGAAAAAATGGATGGAGATTGCATATTCCAACAAGATAATGCTGCAATCCATGTTTCTAAGCAATCGAAATCTTGGTTTAAATGCACATAGCATTCCTCTATTGGACTGGCCGGCTTGTAGTCCGGATTTAAACCCAATGGAGAATTTGTGGGGATACATGGCCCGTAAAGTTTATGCAAATAATGCCCAGAATGAAAGCATAATGACTGTGACAGAGCTGAAACTAAGAATTAAACAAGTCTGGGATGAAATTGATTCCGATCTGCTTAAAAAATTAGTGGAATCAATGCCAGACCGTATTTTTGAAACTATCCTTAACAAAGGATCACCCACTCATTATTAATAATGCTGCAATAGTTCATAAATTGATGTGCGTTTATAGGAAAATACCCTTAAAAATGGCTGTTAATCTCGAAAATTAAGTAAAAAAATAAATAAAGTACAAATGAATTTTTTTTTGTAAATAATATTTTAAGTGAAGTCTTAACTAATTTAATAAACCAATTTGTAGACCCCTAAATACTTTCTTGTTTAATTTTTACAATTGTTTTTAAAAAATTAGTGTGCGTTTGTAGGAATATGCACCAGTGTAGAGATATCTCTTCCAATAGCAGTTAAATAGTTGGTGCCATTAATAGCTATCTGTCCCCTTGAATAAATACTCGCATATAAATGTTAAATGCTGTTTTAAGCTGGTTGTTGATGATGGTTGAGGTTATGTTTGAGAAATTGAATCAAAATAATGTAAAAATTTTCTTTGCTTTCCTATTCAAGTGCAAATTTTTCTTGATACTCGTACGATTTAGTAGCTCTGCTTTAACTTTTTTTTTTCCAAACACTGCTGACTGCATTTAAATTTTGCATTGCATTGTTGGTGCAGCATCTTTTTCATATTGCCAGGAAAGTTTTCTCGGAGGTTTATGTTTTTTTCGCTCTCTTTCTCTTGTTTAACACAACTATGTAGCAACACAAAACATTCATTTGTGTGTGTAGGTTTGGGTGTTTGTGTTTAGTTTTTCAAAAAGGAAGTTACTTTGCATTAAATACTCATACTCATGCATTTCTTGTGTGTGTGTTGTCTATTGTTGTTCTTATTATTGTTTGTTTGTTACTATAACTGTTAGTCTTTCCATTGTTCTCATTCTCATTCTCTGTATTGTTATTGCTGTTGCTGTTGCTTTTGCTGTTGTCTTTTTTGTTTTCATTTTTCTTGTTAATGCTATTGTTGTTATTTGTTATTGTAATTGGAATTGCAATTGCAATTCTAGTTGATGTTGTTGTTATTGCTGTTATTATTTATCAATAGTTTGAGTTTCTCTATTAATTTATGTTGTTGTTGTTGACTATTCAACTCAATTTTCAACTATGATTTCTCACTCTCTCTCTCCTTCTACTTATATAATCTCACCCAGACTCTAGAAGTCACTACGGTAATCACGTACATTTTAATTTTAGTTTTTTTTTTTCTAACTGTGTCTGCTTGTTATTCTTTCTATGGGTCTCTGTCTCAGTTTTTTGTTTAAATTCTCTTCTCTTTGTTCTTTTATTATTGTTCGTTGTTGTTGCTGTTGTTGTTGCCATATGATTTGTGGTAATGTTAACTGTCATTAATTACAATTACAGTCATTATTTAATATTATTTTGCACACATATTGTTGCTGTTGTTGTTGTTGTTGCATTTTCTATTGTTAGTTTTAAGTACTTGTGAATACAAAATGCAATTTCCTGTATAATGAGTTGATTTTGTATGAGAATATGAGTGTGTTTGTATGCTTACATAAGCCATTAAAGGAAATTTTATACCCAGTCAGCAATTTTTTGAAATTTTTTAATCAAATCCGAGTCTTTTTTGATTCTTATGCGCGATTAAAAAGCTTGAATAAGCGCTCATTTTCTGATCATAAAATTCTCTTTTGTCGGAAGAAAAAAGTGACTACGAGCGACTCTTCTTAAAATATCACTTATGAGTCATTTTCTATATTATTTTAGAGTAATTTTCGACTCTTTTTCTAAGTAGCTTTATAATAATTTTCGAATAACTTTCTGATCATTTATTAGTCTTATTTACCTTCGTTTATGATTCTTTTTCGAGTCGTCTTTCAGTCATCGTTTAATCGTACGTGAGTCTTTTATGAGTCCTTTTATTGTCATTTATGAGTCATGTTCGTATTAATTTGGACTCGTTTTTATGTCATTTATCTTTAAAATATGAGTCATTTATTATTCGTACTTGTAATTCTATTTTACTCTCTTCAAGAGTTTTTTATTAGATTGACTGAGTCCTACGTTTACACGGTCGTATGAACGTTAAGTATGAAAAAAAGAAAGAATATTAAGTTTACATTCGTGGACATCAAAATTTATTTAAAGAAATATCATTTTTCGTTAAAAAACAAAGACAAATTTTCAATTTAAACAAATTTTACTTTGTTTCATAGCCATCTTTTGCATAAAAGAAAATTTATACAGAAAAGCAGATTTTAATCATCTGTTTGCGCAAAATATGATCATAAAATACGTAATTACACTCACTTTTCAAACCCCTGCATGATCTGTTTTTGATTAAGCGTTTTTCAATCTTCAGAATAAGTAGAATATAAAAATAAATAACAGAAATACTAGTCAGATTTTAAAAGTCTGGATAATTAATTTCCGAATGCAATATAATTTTTTATTGTATTTTAAATCTAACTCATTTTACTCATTGGCACGAATCATTTTTGAGTCCTTTTTAAATCATGTAACGGACGTTTTTGACTCATCAAGATGATTTTTATAAAAACAATCTTCCGAATGCTAGCTGGGTATGTATATGTGAGTGTGTTTGAGTGAGTATTTCATAGAATACATGTACGAATGCATGGAAATCAAGTTTTAGTAGGAAAAGCATAGTCGGAAATCTTTTTGGAATTCAACTAAAATTTTGAAGATATTGAACGTAAATAAATAAAAAAGTTGATAAAATCCAATTTAATTCGATTTATACGCTGTCATATTTTAAGTTTTTACTAATTTCAGTTAATCTTTTAATAGATTTCTACTGGAGAATATAAAAACTACAAAAAAAATCTTACTATTGGGGTCTGTTTAAGTTTGGAGACTTCAGTGAGGAATGACAGGTAATATTAGACCAAGAATCTATCGGGTCCGCCATCTAACGTTTTTTTCTTTCAACTAGTGATAATTTCGTGAATGGTAACACTTAGTTTATGTCTAGTTTAGAAGATAATTAATTTTATCCTTCTGCTGAACGAATATTGACCATCCAATGCGTTTTCGCTTCGCTAAATGGGACTGCGATCGACTTACAGAAGATGCTGATTTTGGCAAAAAAAATCATCTTTTCAGATGAAACTCATTTTGATCTTCGCGGTTATGTAAACAAGCAAAATTGTCGCATTTGGGGCGCAGAAAACCCGCACGCATACTGTTCACGACTTAGACATAAGTTTAATTTAAGTGTATAAACCAGCCCTGTACTTAGGTTCTAATTATTGTGAATTGTGAAATATAAACGAAAATAGATCACTACTGGATCTTACCCCCTAACCCGAAGGTACGTTTGTGTACAGAATAAATAATATTTGAATATTTAACATTAAAACTTTTGTTTTTATTCTCCTCGTCTTCTCGCCTAATATTTTATTTTATTCTTTACCCGCTCACCCCCACACATACATTGAAAAGCCAACGCACCCAAAATAAGTCACTGTTTGGTGCGGATTTTGGACCAGAGCAAGGGCGATAATTTTTGGACACTTTAAAGGACAATACTCGTGAAGCCATTGGTGAAATATTGCTGTACACAATCGATAATGTGCTTAAAAATTGCAGCGATGGTGTAGGCTACTGCATGGCCAGCCGAGGCAGCCATTTGAATGAAATTATTTTCAATAATTAACCGGAAGTATTGTACTTTCAAATAAAAAAAGAAATTTTAGATAGTATTTAGTAGTTTATTTTCAAAGCATTTGCAAAAAAAGAAGTTATTTGGCGGACCCTTTACATCTCTTCATAGTATGGGCTGGGCGCTGATACTTGAGGTGACATAAAGTTTTTCACCTACCACAGATCTACAATGAAAATTAATATGGAACCTTGCTCTCTCCCAATAAAGAGAGGTGGTAATGAGCGATACAAATAAAAAAATAATCCTTTGGCTGTCAACGTTAATCATGATGCAGTAAGCACACAAGCTTGTCTTCTTAATGGCCAAAATTTTAATGTGAAATATACTTGCATTGTTAGGATGACAATAGCAATAGTGGGTCCATTGAATTGAAAAACCGATAAAGACAACATTCCAAAATAGACAAATTTCGCTGATCTCAATATCAAGGATATCTTTTGTATATAAAACCATGAATTGTTCTCTGTCCAAAGCTTTCTTTGGAGTCAAATTTAAATAAATTTTCCTTTTTTTTCATTTTTTTTTTTTTTGTAATTTCCGTTAACCCTTGCAGTATTATCTATGAAATAACACTCCAAAACTAAATTAAAATTTTTGAATTTTTTTTTTTTTCAAATTATTTTTGGCATTAGAACATGACATGAAAATCCAAAATAATCTCAAATGTTAGCAAGTGATTTTATATTTTTTTAACAAGATAACAATGCACATACACATGCCTTACATTCTTAGGATTGCAGAAAAAACTGAAAATTTTTCATAAAATGAAACAGCAACTGATTAAACAATTGTATGAAGAATGTGTACAAATGCTGTAAATGAAACAATTAAAGATTACAGACATGCAACAACAATAAATTCATGTGACGTGACAAAGTAAACTTTATTTAAAGGATTAGTGTTTGATGAAAAAATATTCAAATAAAAATGAAAGGATATACGGGAACCGACAAGATTGATTCAAGGCATTGAAAAAATATTTCAGAATAGAAATTTACGGATCTTATAGGGTCATAGTAATGGTCAAGTGTTTATTTAACGATTCATATTTCGTCTAAGTCCTCTTGGTCTAGAAGGTAGTGCGTTGGCTTATTCCATGTTAGACATTTACAACGAAACGAAACTTGAAAAAATATTTCTTTGCGAGTGCCTCTCAGTATATCTTTGAGAAAAACTCTTAAGAGTAAATCAAATATCAAATTAACACACACAGCATAAGCGGTATGAGAAGACAGGTCGTAAGCGAATCAACCAAATTATAAACTATTTCAAATGATTAACTTATGTTACTTCGAGTTTAAGCTAGTGTGAATCGTTACTGGCATTATGCCAAAAAAAAAAGAAGTGTCTCCACTTTTTAGAGGCCGTAATTTGTTTTCAATGGAAGTCGCCGTAGTCTCGTAGGTAGTGTGTTGGCTTATTAGACA
>JABZEU010000126.1:0-13452 GCA_014635995.1 Sarcophaga peregrina
GATCGGTCCAATTTTAAGCACATTATCGATTGTGTGCAGCTGTATTTCAGCAATGGCTTTACGAATATTATCCTTTAAAGCGTCAATTGCCTCTGGCTTGTCGGAGCGCAACACTTATCTTTGACGGCACCCTATAAATAATAGTCCAACGGTGTGAAGTGGTAGCTCCGAGGTGGCTAAACGACATCAGATCTGCGGCTGATAATGTGATCTTCAAAAACAGAGCACAAAACATCGAGTGTAGCTTCGGCTGTGTGGCACGTAACGCCGTCCTGTTGAAAGCAAATGTTGCCAATATCCCCCTCTTCAATTTTTGTGAACAAAAATTCGTTCAACATGGCCTGATAACGATCGCCATTGACTGTACCTGCCACTTCTTGCTCATTTTCGAAGAAAAATAGCCAAACGACATCAGCTTTGCGGCTGATAATGCGATCTTCAAAAACAGGGCGCAAACATCGAGTGTTTTTTTTTTTTTTGCCAAAATCGGCATCTTCTGTAAGTCTATTTCAGGCCCGCTCAGCGAAGCGAAAAGGCATTGATTCGTCATATATTCGTTCAGCGGAAAGGATGAAACTAATTATCTATCAAATCAGTCATAAGCTAAGTGTTACCATTCACGAAAATAAGTACTAATTGCAAAAAAAAAAAACCTTAGATGGCGGACCCGATAGAAACCACAAAGACAATCTGCTGCACAACTTCACTTTATTCACTAGTACTTTTTACTTAAACTCACTTTAACGGTCATTACAACTCTGCAGTTAGGATTACAACCTAGCTTCTCACAGCACCCATCTAGTGTTTGTCCATTTTTTGTATGAGTAGCGAAACCTACAGTTTAAAACTGACTTCAAACGACAGATTTTTGTGAAACATTTTCATGGTCAGAGTTCTGCTGAAAGGCAGTCGCCGTTTTCGTTTTGTTAGAAATGTCTAGCCTTGGGTTTGAACTGTAGTCTCACGTTTAATAAACCAACACGCCACCTATTAAAATACGGTGACCAGGTTTTTGCATATTTTATGTAGATCTCGGTTATTACTTCATATTCTTGGTTTTAAAATTCTCTAGAAATTCGATTTATAAACCAAAAATGCTTAAAAAGCTTCCATAGAATTCTAATGGCGCCTGAGAACCATATTAAAAAAAAAGAAAATATCTTTGAAATATATTTTAAAATATACAATTTATTAAAAAATTTCCGTAAAATAACTTTCAAATCCATTAAAATTTCTATGAATACATGCGGAAATGTATTACAAGAGAAATTTTACATTAAAAGTTTCCCGTAAATTTTTTTTTTATTCTCTACTCTGCGTATAATCTATTTTTATTTTAAATTCAATTCTTTTTTATTGTATTAATTTGTTTATTTATTTTGTTTTTTTTTTATCCCCCATTCACCCTGATATGCCATGATATGCCCCATACATTTCATCTGTGAGTGAGTGTCGAGTATCTTTAAAAATTTATGAGTTTTTAATTAACCTTAAACAGCTTTAGGCCATATTTAATTATTTTTTTTATATTTAATTTGTTTTTGTTTTTTGATAGGCAAATAGCAAACAGCAAACAATTTTTAAATAAATTGTAGAAAATTATGAAACATTTAAACGATTACGTACATTTTTTTTTTGTTTTTATAAAAAAAAAAAAAAGAATTTCTTTGAAATCATTTTTTCTAAAATTCATTCTTTTTTTAATACTTTTCATAACCTAGAAATAAAGAGAAAATTTCAATCTCATATTCTATTTAAAATCTATTAAAAATCAACTAGGTACTGTACTACATATGTAATGCATAAGGAGGTTTTGCTGCCTCTCCATAACAATAAAATGCTTATGGCCGCCTTTGCAGTTCAGAAATTCTGATTTTGTTAATAAAGATACAGACAGGCACAGATCAACCAAAAAAAAAAAAAAAATGGTTTCGATAGTACTCTATACCGGAATCATTCGAAGCCTATTATGCGGCAATTTTAAAACCTTCATCATTATTCAAATCGAAAGAACCACAAAATTTGAAGTCGATAGAATGACAATCTTGTCGATACTAAAAGACTATTTTCGCCCAGCTTTTCTTTGGATCAGAAATATCTCCAAGAAAAATGGAGGGGATCATTCGAAAACAAGACGCAAAAGATCATATACTAATATTCATAACGCTGAGCTAATTATTTATATTCTGTGGCCCCAAAGGATATTAGCTCACAAGAGCTGAAATTTTCCCATGGGGCCACAGAGGATCTAAGGGGTTATTGGCGAAAAAATTTAAGGCCGTTATATTCTATCATAATTCAAGTCAATAATTGCATCAACATACATAATTGGCCTTTACAACCCTTCAGTCAGGATTATTGACCTAGCTTCTCACACCACTTTTGTTGTGTGTGCGTTAATTTTATACATGAGTAGAGGGACCTACAGTTTAAAGTCGACTCCGAACGACAGATTTTTGACAAGCTTTTCATGGCAATTTTTTACTCTCAGAGTCTTTGCCAGAAATCTGCTGAGAGGAAGTCGCCGAAGAAATATTTTTCGTTTTGATGTGTGACCTGGGATTCGAACCTGGGTCTTTATCTAATAAGCAGCTCTGGCTTCTCTTCAGTTGTCGAATAAATCTTTCGTCTTTTACTAAAGATAATTGCATCAAACTAGTCTGAAAATAGCGGCAAATATTGCCCCGCCTATATGGAACTTTGGCATACATAGCACTATAGGTTTCACCCCTTCATGGCCTTAAAAACTTAGTTGTAATTTTAGCTTAGAATCCATATTATGTCCAAAATGTGGGAAAACGCAGTTTGATAAACGGGCCTTATAAACCACAAAAAAAGCGCCTAAAAATTAAAAAAAGGAAGATACATGAATACACAATTGGTCCTTACAACCCTTCAGTTAGGATTATGGACCTAGTTTGTCAAAGCACTTCTAATGCCAGTGTTAATTTTATACATGATTGGTGGGACTTGCAGCTTAAAAAGTCGATTCAGAACGACAAATTTTTGATAAACTTTTCATGGCAATTTTATCTGCTCTTAGATGTCTTGCGAGAAATCTACTGATGGGAAGTCATCGAAGAAATGTTTTTCATATTTTCGTTGATGGCTGACTTCTGTGGTTACATCTAATAAGTCAACACACTACCAACTTGACTACGGCCACTACGATTTTGTAAGCTACTTAAGAAAAAAAAAGGAGTTTTTATTTGTTACTTTTTGAAAATGCAAAAATTGAAATATCAGGAATAAATATTCAAAACGATGAGAAGATTCGAGTCATACTTATAATTTCAGATATTACTCATACTCAAAGTTTGAAGTACTTGTCATACTCATACTTAACAATACGCACGATGTTGTTGATTTCGACTCTCCATAACTCAAAATGTACACGAAGCACAAAATAAGTATGATTCGCGTACGAACGCTATAATACTCATAAGATGGTTGTGTGCTTGATGTCTTTAGCTTTACTTTCTTCTTTGTTTGTACATGCAACAACAACTAAGAGTGTAAATTTTTATGAATGATTCGAGTGATTCGAATCATTTATAAGTATTTTCCTAAATTTATGAATCTGAATGAGTAGCCGTATGAATCAAACATATTTCGAATGTTATGAGTTTTATGTCAACGTTGTACGCATCATACTCATTGCAAACTATACTTATAAATCAACATGTTGGAGACGCCGTAGTCTAGTAGGTAGTGTGTTGGCTTATTATACGTAAAAACCATGATTCGAGTCCCAGGCCAGACATCAAAACAAAATACAAAAAAAAGTATTTTTTCGGCCATTTCCTCTCAGCAGATTTCTGCTAAAAACTCTGAGAGTAAATATAATTCCATTGAAAAGTTTCTTATAAAATCTGTCTTTCGGAGTCGACTTTAAACTGTAGGTCCCACTACTCATGTGCATATAAATTTATAACACACAACATAAGTGGTGTGAGAAACTAGGTCAATAATCCTGACTGATGGGTTGTAATGGCCAATTATGTATGTTGCAGCGAATACAAATGAATCAGAGTATTTGAATTTCAATTGTGTTTTTACATACACATACTCAAAACTGCATGAGTACTTATGAGTAGCGTAAAGAGGATTCATTGTTGATCTCTGGTATACATCGTCGTTCTATAGTGCATCACAAGCATCAATACTTTACGATTTAGGGAAATCCCAATACTACCGCGTAATAATGAAACAGCGTTAAGGAGGGCAGCGTTTAGCGGGGTCTTACTGTACTTACTACTTAAGATATTATTACAAGATGGTGAAGGTACTTTTTCACTAAAGGACTTTTGTGTTGTATTACAAAATCGTCTGTTTCCATATAAAAGAACTTGTCGAAACAAAAAAAAAATTTTTTTTTGTACCTTCTTGAAATGTGTTTCTGGTACTTTTTTAAAAAGTACTTTTTGAATATATTTTTTTTGGTTCTAAAACCTAACTTTTGCTACTTTTTCTATTACAATTTACAATTTCATTGAACATTTTTGGTAATAATATGAGATCGTCTATTTCCAAATATGTTTTTGCTTATGGTACTTTTAGAAAAGTACCAAAAAAGTACTTTTTTAATATTTTTTTTTATAACCTACTTTTGCTACTTTTTCTATTACAATTTATCATTGAACATTTTTTCTAAATTAATTTCTTTTTTCCCCATTTTTGTTTTCAGGTGAGTCCTCACGAATATTATCACATAAAAATGCCGCAAAAATTTGTAAGTTTTTGAATTTATTTTTTTTTCTTCATTTCTTAATTTAATTCGTATTATTTTTTCAATTTTTAGTGTTTTTTTTTTTGTAGTTTTTCAATTAATTTCCATGAAATTCTTTACAAATGGATTTCATTAACTTGTCAAAGAAGAAGACCAAAATAACTTTCCCAATTGAATAGTGCAAGTCATTTAATAAATATTCTTTGAAATTTAAATCCCTCTTTAGGCTTTTGTCTTAGAATATTAAACATCTTTACCTAGTTAACCAGGTACTAAACTGCCTTGCCCCCTTGCCTTTGCCTTTGGTTTGAGAACAAAAGCATTGAAAAGATTTCCATAACATGCAAGGGGAAAGAGAGAGAGAGAGGATGAAAGTGGAAGGGCAGGAGGCCTTCAGCTTTAGAATTTTATTAATTATTAAAATTATAATCAATTACTTAGAAAATATTTGGTGAAAGACAGAAGGACAGACGGGCGGACAGACGGATAGACAGACGGATGGATATGGAGTTTGCTTTCATTAAACTGTTACAATAATTTTCCCTTTTTGTTTCTATTTGAAATTCTAAATGAAAAAGTTTCTGTAGATGTAAGAGGATTGTTGCCAGATGGTAGCAATGAGAGAGAGAGAGAGCGATGAAATTTTGTTTTTTTTTGCCTAGATTTTGTGCCTATTAAGCAAAAGAAAACTTAATTAGCATTTGCTGTGATTGTTGCTGGCTGTTGTTGTTGTTTTTGTTTCAAAAATCACTAGGGAGTCTCTCCCTCTCTCTCTCTCCCTCCCTCTCTCTCTAAATACTCACACAAATCTAAGATAGGCTCTCTCTCTCTGTGCGTATGGTTATGAATTTGTAAAATTCATTATGCCTTTGGATTTAAAAGCCTCTTGCTGTCGTAATGGTTGAATAGCAGCCAGACCAACAAATGGATTGGGGAAGCAGGGAAGCGGCGGGTATCTCCTCCTGTGGGTGTCCTCTGTGTGTACGTTAAGAAAACAATGTGTCATGAAAACCGAAAACGCTAATTATGATAATTGTTATTAAAATGAAATTCTTCTTCTATCGTTTTTCTTTACCTTTGAATTATAATGGAGGAAAACAACGTCCTAATAAACAAAAGGTTAAAACAACCAACAATAATAACAACAACAACAACAATCATTAATTTAATGATAAAGCTTTTGTTGAGGTCTTAGCCTCATCTTCATCTTCATAAACATTTATTTTGTATACACACGTATACGTACTACTAGCTGACCACCCAATAGGCCATATACTTAATAGATTTGAAATATTTGGCACTTAACTCGAAAATGAAGGAAAATTCCTATGTTTGATACGAAATATGGGTTCGTACGGCTCTGAGCTTTTCTCATCTTTGAAATAGTTGACTTTTTATGACTAAATCTAAGATTAAAGCAGTGGTTTCCACGACAAAGTATCTCTCCAAGCTAGGGGCTCTTTCAATTGGAAGGTATTAAAATTAAAAGGAGAATAATTATCGATAAATGTTGAATAAAATAACTGGTGAAGTCGATATAAAAAATTTTGAAAGAAAATATGAATACTTTCTCCTTCGAACTTACCATTTAATCGAGCTTATGTACACACAGTCAATCTTCTATAAATTGAAACCTCAAAAAAACCTCAATTTATAGAAATTTAAAGTTAAAGAAACAAAATCTGATAGAATTTCTTTCCAATATGCTGGTGCTGTGCTTCAACTTGTAGAAAATTCAAATAATAAAAGTTCAAATTATAGAAGCTTGACTGTATATGTAACTGCTAACCCCCCTAATGGTATGAATAATAAAAATTCAAATCTTCCTAATTTCATAACACTCATACGCCTTCATTCGTTCGCTGATAATGCGATTAGTTTTGGTTTCTTTATTAATTGTTTAATTAATCCCTTTTCCTTAATGCCTTTAATCTCACGATTTTGTTGAATTTTATCGTGTTGAATTATTTCAAATTGAAAACTTTTTCGGCCTCTGTGAATGTGTCTTCAGAGGTAATTTTATTTGCATTGTTTTCAGCATAAATTAAATCGTTTCGATTGTTTATCGATTTATTTGTGTCCTTCTTTGTGCGTATATTTATTCCTTTTTGTAATTATTTACAACTTTATGCTTCAAATTGTCAACGATTTACAAATAAAGTGCATCTAATGGTCTAAGTACAGTAATACCTCGTTAACAACAACCTAAAAAGAGAAAACTTGATTCCATACCATGTGGGTACACAGCAACATTCCCCATAACTACTGAGCGGATAGAGTTAGTCGTTGTAGTCTAGTAGGTACCTAATAATAAGATTCAAACAGCATTCTCCATGCCAAAGTATCTTTCCAAGTCAGTGACGTATCAACTGACTGAAGAGCACATGGCCAAGATATTGCAACTTCTGTGGATAACCAAGTAGAGCATGTAAAATAATTGTGAATAAGTATTCCGGTGGAAATCTTTTCCAGCATTTTTCCAGTATATTACGATCGAACGGTGGAATGCTTATATCATGTCCAGAGTGAGGCAATCAAACAATATTTTTATTCTCAATTTAATTGGTTTTGCAACATGTAGCCAAGCTTTTTCCCGATGGAATATTAAGACTTCTTGTTTAACAGCATTTGGGCCATTGCTGCTTCGAAATATTCAATTATGGTCGTACAGATCACTTATAATCGTTTGACTCGATTTCAATTGCTCATCATAGATGGAATATTAGGAGGATAAGGACTTTTGACTTGCCTTCTTCCAATAGTGAGTTTTATTTCGCCAAGTCAAGATCTACTACAGAAATGATTGGCTTTCATGTTGTATTTTGCACAAGAAAATTAGGTTTTTTCGTTTTGGATCAAATTTTCTTACTTATTGAAGAACACTACTGTTAGCCAACGTTTTGAAATTGTTCCTTAACTTCAAGGGGTTCTTGTCACGAAGTAAAAAAGATCGGAAACAATGTATTTAAAAAAATTAGCTTCAAACTAATAAATGTATGAAGAGCTCTCTCATAATGATACGTTCTGACATGCTAATCCTATCCTTTCCTTTGGTAGCCACCTGAACAATGTGTGAAGTCTAGTATTTGACACACTAGCTAGGGCAGGCACAATGATAGCTAGCACAGCTACGCCATAGGAAAATGTAGATATTCTCCGACTTACGTCTGAAATAGGTTCCTGGTCATCTGGTATTTTTTTGTTTAATTTTTAGCATATGTTTTAGGGATTCCCCGGAACTACATATTTGTCTTCTTTATTTTCGTAAGTGCGGATAGTCGTAAGTCAGAGACTACCTGTACAGCATTTCAGTAGATCTGTCTGGTCGCACAATAAGTCGCCGTAGTCTAGTAGATAGTATATTAGCTTATTAGACTAAAGGCCCGATATCAAAACGAAAATATGAAAATATTTCTGACTTCCGCTCAGCAGATTTCTGGCAAAACCTTTACTACTCTTAGGAGTAAATAAAATTGCCATAAAAAAGCTTCACAAAAATCTATCGTTTGGAAACGACTTTAAACTATAGGTCCCCGGTCACTCATGTATTAAAAATTAACACACACAGTGTAAGTAATGTGAGAAGCGGGGTTTTAATCCTGACTAATGACCAATTATGTCTGTATGTACATATATGGTCGGTCAAGATCATAAGAAATCATTCAGTTTTTCCAGAATTCCCATGCTCAACACTATGATTGGTCATCATATATGCAGTGACTGGTTGCAATAAGTTGAAGAGACTATCGCACACTTCCTTTGTCATTGTCCTGCTAGAGAAAGGTTTCTGTATTGCTACTCTCTTGATACTCCAACGTGAGATCTGCGAACTCTGGTAGAGTCTACTGTACGGAAGGCCTTATTGTCTTCATATTTCTATCCAGACGTTTTATACTTTAAGTTTGCGTATGTCTTTCCTGGTGATGTTATCGCGAAACTACTTGACAGTTGTATCTCAGACCGTACCGTATGATATTAGATATCATCTGTGATGTTTTTAGCTTATCGGGATGATCGGACGCGTAAAAACCTTTCGCTAGTACATGTTCTATAAAACTGATTCAAAATAATCTTGGAAGATAGAAGTTTTTTTTTTTGTAACGTCATTAAACAACTACAAAATATGAAAATTTAATCCACTAACGTTTTATACTTAATTTTAAAAATCTGTAACTTATTAAAGACACAAACCATTTGCAAAAGGTGCTACACCATGCTTTATAATTCCTTGTTTATTGAATTAAAAAAATAAAATTTTTTTCTATTCCACTCATATTGGGTAATGGGTAGTCGTTTTAGTAAAATTTATTAAAGACACAAACCATCTGCAAACGGTACGACTTCGGACTTTATAATTCTTTAAAAAAATAAACTTTTTTCTATTCCACTTATATTGGCCTATTGGGTTATGGATACGCGTTTTAGTAATTTTTGTTTGTTTCAAATGCCTGTCTTGTTTCGTATTTTCTCTCCAAAAATATAACATCAGTTATCAATAGCATTACTTTCGTTTTTGTTATATTCCCTCACTCTCTCTCTCTCTTTCTTTCTCGCTCTTTATACTCAACGGTTTTTTTAAATACTCACAGAACATTACATTACTCTCTCCTACTATGGCTGTGTGTCTCCGAGTGTGTTTTTTTTTTTTTTTTTTTTTAGCTATGCGAGCTAAGGTTGGAAAATCTTCGAAAGACCTTGGTAGCCCGGCCTACCAAAGTGCACGATTCGCCGCAAGACTTACTCTCGGCTTGCTAAGCGCATACGTACTAAAAAACCAACCCCATCACACACTTTCAACCTTTCGCCCCCCCCCGGGACCACAATCAAGTATTACTTCGGGGGGGTGGTGATTCAGCGAATGCTGCCTTCAAATTCCGCTGATCTTGCTCTCTCAGCCAATCTTTGCTGCGTCAATACATTCCGTGCGAAAACACATACTGCGTTCCAATTGTCACTTGAGATTAACATCAGGTTTACTATATTCTCGGGCGTTACCTGGAATCCTATTGATCTCTCCAGGCAATTTCGTTGAGCAGAATATCGCGGGCAATTAAAGAAAACATGCTCCGCCGTCTCCCTTTCAATCACGGCATTCTGGGCATGCCTCATCTACGTCGTGACCAAACTTATAGAGATAAGCCCTATAAACAACCATGGCCCGTTAGCAACTGAGTCAGGTGGAAGTTCACCTGACCGTGTCTTCTTTTTGTCCATACGCCTATGCTCGGTAAGAGTCTGTGGGTCCATCTTCCCTTAGTGGAATTGGACCAATCCTGCTGCCATCTATCCATAGCATCATCCACTAACTGACCTGGGTTGGAAAGATCCAATCCCCTCCTCGTGTCACGTTTTCCTCCTTTCTAAATCTACTACTAGCTTCAGGGGCATCATCCCCGCAATCACGAACGCAGCATCAGTAGACACCGTGCGGAAGGCAGAAATTACCCTGAGAGCTGATCTCCTGTAGGCTCCTTCCATTCCTGCTCTATAGGTCCTCTTATCCATGGCCCCGGCCCATATAGGGGCTGCATATATAGCGACTGATGTCACAACCTTCATCAGTAACCGCCTCCTCTCTTGTTTTGGGCCTCCTAGGTTAGGCATTATTCGAGCCAGTGCATTTGTTTGTCGCCGCGCACTTTTCGCCGATGTACGTCAAGTGTTCCCTAAACGTAAGCCTGTTATCAATCATTACTCCCAGATATTTAATCGCCTGTTTTGATGTTATGCGCTGATCACCTACCGTTATTGTAATAAACTCCATCCTCTTCCTACTGCTTATAAGTAGCACATTCGTCTTGTGATCAGCAAGTTTGAGACCTATTCCCGTGATCCAGCTCCTGACTATGCCAACCGCAGTGTTACACGTTCTCACCAATTCATCCAAATGTTTTCCTCTTATCACCAGGGCAATATCATCCGCACAACCAATGATTTGTGTACCTCTAGGGAGTCTAAGCCTAAGTACACCATCATACATGACATTCCATAGTATTGGGCCCAGCACGGAACCTTGCGGGACCCCCGCCGATACCGTATATGACCTCCTGCCAACATCTGTGTCATATAAGAGCACTCTATCCTTAAAGTAGTCTCTAATAAGCTCCATCAAGTAATTCGGTGTATCCTTCCCATCTAGGGCTGCTAAAGTGGTATCCCAATCCGCAGAGTTGAATGCGTTTTTGACATCCAGGGTGATGATAGCGCAGTACTCTCCTTGTCGCCATTAAGCCAGCGCTCACCGCTGATAGCATCCTTTGCTATTGTCATAGCCATCTCTATTGCATCTATCGTGGACCAGGCTTTCCGGAAACCAAATTGGCGATCCGACAAGCCGTCTTCTCCCAAGAATGCTTCCAGTCTCCTACAAATTATCCTCTCCAAAAGTTTTCCCCAGCTGTGTCAATCATACAGAGCGGGCGGTATCCCGATGCATCATGCGCGTTGTTACCCTTTGGAATGAGAACCAGTCTCTGCCTTTTCCATATCCTAGGGAATGTCCTTTCCTGGATACAAGCGTCAACACTTGTCTAAACAGCTCAGTGTTACTTTTAATGGCCTCCTTAAGCGCAATGTTTGGGATCCCGTCGATCCCCGGTGCTTTATTGAGTTTCATGTCCACACAGACTGCTTCCAATTCTTGCCTGCTAACTCGTGGGATTTCCTCAGGTGACCGCATATCTCGCACGGAGTATGTGATTTCGGCCTTGCGCGGAAAAAGCTCCGCGACAATTGATTGCAGCTTAGCCGCATCTGTCGTTGCTGGTGGTCGGAAGCAGTTCAGCTTTCTCATCACCACCTTGTATCCAGTTCCCCAGGGATTCTCGTCCACATCGGCGCAAATTTCCCTGTAGCACCTTCTCTTGCTATGCGCAATTGCTCCATTAAGGCTGGTCCTACATCTTCTATATCTTTCCCGTAGTTCCGCAAATTCTGCACGGCCTCTGGCTCTTTGGAACAACCGCCGTGCGCGGTTACATTCACGCCTTAAATCTGCTATATCCGCGTTCCACCAATATACGTGCTTCTTCCTAGGCAGGTGACGCCTCCTTGCCATAGATGCGTTGCAAGCCTCCGCTATGGAGCGCGTGTGTGTGTGTGTGTGTGCGTGTGTTTGTGTGTTAGAGAGTGAAAATCTCTTTTAATATCCATTATATTGACTGTATGGCCTTTAAATCCAACAATAATTTTGTTATTGTTGTTGTTGCCGATATAAATGACTTTTTGCCAGCAACAACAACAACAGCAAAAGCAAAGAAACGAAAAAAGGAATTGAAATCATAACCAAATAAAGCGAATGCTTGTTCGGTTACTTGTTCGCTTGCTTGCTTGCTGACTCTGTGAATATTTTTGTTATGCTTGCCTTGTCTATTGGAATGTTTTTAAATTCAACACACTTACACAACACAATTGTTGAATGTGTCTGCGAGTGTATTTGTATTTATAATACATCTCCGCCTTTATTTAATATCTTAGGGTTCTCTTGTTGATTTCTTGTTTTTTTTTCTTTTTGTGTGTGTGTGTGTGTGTGTTGTTTTGTGTGCCTAGAAAGCTTTTAGTACTCGTGGTACGTACTTTATTTTCTATTTTGTATTTGTTTTGTTTTGTTGTGTGGTACTTGTGGAAACTTGTTGAAATCCTTAGATAAGATGCTTATCATAAGGTTCACTAACATCATCGTCATCATCATTATCATCGTCATTATTATTATAATTATCGTTCCTATTATTATCATCATCATCAATGAATGAGTGAATGAATGAATAACGGAATGAACCATTTTATCCATTTTATGATTCTTATGCCAGAATCGTTGTGTGTTTTGATTTTTGTTGTTTTTTTTTTTTTTTGGATTGTTAATGGAAATTGGGCAAATTATGGCCTTTAAATACTCTCAGTGATTGGAGTAGAGTACAATTAATGCAAGATTTTTTTGGCTTTGACAGTCCTAGCCTGGAGATTTGGACAAACGTTGGATGACTATTATTAAATAAAGTAGAGGACAAAATATTTTGGAAAGTTTTCAAGGCAAAAAATCTTTCGAATTAAAGGGAATTCCTTAGTGAGCATAAGCAAAGTACCTTTTAAAACAAGGAAAGTTCCTTTTAATGGTAAAAAGTACTCTTTATTGCTATAAAAAATTATTCTAGAGTGTTAAAAAAAATGAAGTATTTCTTTCAAGATAATAAATTATGTTTCAAATATGAAGAGAAATTTTTTTAAATCAAAATGAAGAAACGGCTTTGACTACGAATGCCTATTAATATTAAAATTTTTACATTTTTTGTAGAAAAAATTCTTCTGCAACTCTCCTCAAGACAAGTACTTTGAAAAGGACTTCTCGTGTTTCTCTAAAACTTTATTTTTCAAAATAGTACCCTTTGCAAAAAGTACTATTATGAAAAAGTACCTTTAAAGAGTAAATTCTTTTCAAAAATTACCTTCTACAAAATATAATCCTTGCTTAGCTGCTTGTATTCAGGAAGTTATTCAAAAGACATTAGTTAATAAGGATTACAGAGCCAATGAACCAATTTCAATATCTGAGTTTACTAGGAAATAGTGCTCGATCGTAAAGGAGTTCCTTTTAAAATAATAAAAGGCAGATTGAATATTCTGCTTACATCAAAGTACTTTTTACAAAATAGTACATTTCATTAAGAAGTACTTTTGATCAAAAAGTACATTTCATCAAAAGGTACTGCTTATCAAAAAGTACATTT
>JABZEU010000127.1:0-13450 GCA_014635995.1 Sarcophaga peregrina
TAGTGTGTTTATAGTATCACGTGCTGTCATCATTGCCTCACGTAGTTTTGTTATGTTTAGAATATTTTCAGTTTTTTTCACGTTTTTTTCAGTTTTCATTTGATGTCTCATGTTTTAAATTTTATTTCTTGTGTGTTTTTTTTGTTACCATCTTCACCATTTCTTTGGTTTTGCTTTTGTTCTTGCAAAACATTATTTAGCATTGAATATTTTACTTTTTGTTCTTGTTTAATATTGTTTACACATGTAAAGCATATTGTCGGGATTTAAGGGGGAAAAAACCGTTTTTATCTCTCGTCGAAGCTATTCGTAAAGTTTATAATGCGTGCCAAGAAAATGTTTTGTTTTCATAAAATTTTTAAGAAACTAATGCCTTAATACAGGGTGATATTTCTACGCCAAGACAATGAAAACACATCCAATAAAGTCCTCCAAATTTAGGCATCTGTGCGACAAATTTGAACAAAGTGTCCCGATAATTGTTTTTTTTATCATTTATTTATTTATTTATGTCTATGGATAGTGTTCCTTACAGATTAAATTTAAATTTTTAATATTCAGATACAATATAATTTTTCTCTTTAAAGAATAATTACTTTCGAATAGATCAATTAGATTTTAAAGGCTATTAAACTTTAGACATATTAAATGAAAGGAGCCGTTACTGGCATAGCCAGAGCAATGAAATTGTATATTTAATAAATTAAAATTACGAGAAGGTCTAATTGGAACATTAAAATTAATTTTACGTAAAAATTCATCAGAGTAGACATCTCCACGTATTAAACCCAGAAGGAAAGTGACACTTAACATAATTTTCCCACTTTTCAGTGTTGGTAGCTTTATAAGAGCGAGTCTAGTTTCATATGAAGGGAGAACAAAAGAGTTCCATCCAAGTCCTCTCAAGCAAAGCGCTTCTGTACAGATTCAATTAAGTTACTGTAAATGAGAAAATGTGGATCCCAAATAATAGTTTCATACTCAAGAATAGGCCGCACCAACGATATATATAATTGTTTGGTCACGTAGACATCAGTAAATTCCTTTGACCAGCACTTTATATATCCTAAAAAACCATTTGTTTTGTTCACCATCATTGATATATGTTCAGGAAATGTAAGCTTATGATCAAACAAGATTCCAAGGTCAGTTGTATTTAAAACTTTTTCCAAAATTTTGTATTTAAAATGATAAGAGGTACCAAGTTTAAATGCATGACGTACAGTGACGAGCAGAAGTGAGTGCATGTTCACAGTACTGAGTTTCGTCATCCACAAAAACAAAACCATACAAGCAAATACAAAAAAAAAATTAATTTTAATTCTTTATTTTATTCTTAACAAATAACAGTAAAAAACAATAATTAATGAAATGAATTCAATGAGTTTGAATGAAAAACCGAAAATAACCCACATAAACTCAATTTTGCACGTTTCAAGAGAATTCAAGAAACTAACCCAATTTCAATGTTTGGTCCATAGATCCTTGTTGTCAATAAAATCTTTCGAAATTCGATTCTATTTCGCATTTATACGATACCAAAGTTTAACCATGGTTATTGGGGCTGTTTCGTACTGTCCGAGCCGGGTTTTCACGAATGGCTAAAGATTTGCAATCGGATTGACTTTGTGCCGCCCATTCCATCAATTAAAAATTTTGTTTCCCACCCCATATCTTTACAATTTTTGCTGTGTGCTTCGGATCACCATCCTGTTGGTAAATAATTTGTTATTTGGGATAAGCACATTTGTCCATAAAATTCGGAAGATGGGTTTGCAGAATCTTTAGATAATTTTTTTTCGCATGATACCATCAACTAAATATGGAGGGCCAACATCCCACCATATTAAGCATCCCCAAACCATTATATTTTCGACGCCATGTTTAACATGGGTCTGCGCTAGCAGTACTGTAGAGCAAAATTTCACTTGCTGAGTTCTACTTGAAAAATAAGATTTCAGCCAACGTACTGCATTATTGCCAAAACCCATGCAAAATAGTTTATAAAGCAAAAGATCATGGTTGACTCTATCAAATGTTTTACTGAAGTCTGCATAGATAACATCAGTTTGTTGCCTATTGATGAACCCTTCATTTACTTTAGTTGTTAATTCCAAGATATTAGTAGAAGTTGAACATAATTTTCGAAAGCCATGTTGCTATGAGGTTAAAATTGAAGATATTTGCTGATATAAAGAATCAGTCACAATTTTTTCAAAGAGTTTTGGAATTGCATTCAATTTTGCTATACCTCTGTAGTTAGAAACTTCCAGTTTATTGCCAGCTTTAAACAATGGAATTATGAACGATTTTTTCCAAGCAGTTGGAAAATAACCCAGTTCAATCGATTTATTGAAAATTTCCGTTAGGGGAACAGAAAGATCTTCAGCACAATGTCTAAGAATACAAGTAGGTATACCATCTGCACCTGGAATAGGTGAGCTTTGTACTGACAATAGATTTTTTCGATCAGTTTCAGCAGCAATATACGAGATATGAATACCTGATGATTGGGATAAATCATAAGGATAGGACGCATGATTTTGGAATGATGTGTCGCCATAATGTAGTAGGTATTGTATTGGCTTACGCGACATGATGTCATGGTTCTTTACTATCGGCAGTTGAAAGGTGCACTATGTAAGTGTTGTCTGACCTATGCCTACTTGATAGAACTCACCATCCTGGATAATCTTTACATTCTTTAATAACCTACATTTCGACGCGTCCATTCTATAACGTTCTAAATTTTTAAATTCTACGTTTTCTAAATTTTCCAAATTCAAATTTTTAAATTTTAAATTTGAACTCCGTTCCGAAGTTATCGGGAAAAATCTGCTTAGAATAAACAAATAGTCTTATGGCGCGTGAAAACGTTGAGAGCTCATATCTCAAAACACACTTTTTCGACTTAGAACGTTATAGAACGGAGGCGTCAATATATATCTCCTTTAACGTTTTTAAATACCTTTTCTTTTTTTTTTTTTAACTACCTGTAGCCAATATGTTGCTTATCATGTTTAAATTAAATCTTTCTTTTTTTTTTTGTATCACTTTTAATATAAGTTTTATAATATGCTTCTCTGCCACATTTTGAGGCAATTGCTGCATATATTGTTTCGTACAAAAGGTGTCAAACATCATCATCATCATCATCATAAGACAGAGAGGTAGGTACACTGTTGTTTACCACTTTGTATCATGAATTTTTGGTTATTTTTACGCGACTAACAAAACAACACACAGTAGCTGGCGGCTTGATGGTACGTTTTCATATAGAAATTGTTGTTACTGCTGCTGTTCTTGTTGTTTTTGTTGTATTTTATTCCATCATATGCATATGGTTACCCACACCATTTACGACATGACAAACAATAGGTTTTTTTTTTGTTTTACGCAACGCATCATCATGCTTCGCCCAAAATAACCATCAGCCCTTACCCCACTATCACTAGCTTATCTCGCGTTTTTCTCTCTTCATGGTCTTATTGCTTAAGGCATTATGCGTATTTAATATATCACGTATGTGTCAGGCTATACGAGCATAACCAGGCTTCACATCTTGTTGTTAGCGTTTCTTGTAACATGTGATGGAGGACACAAAGCAGGGCGACAACAACATGGGCATAACAATTTATTTAATGGTAACAGTACTCTTGTTTGGTTGTAAAATGAATAGAGAGAGGACTGGAGTTAGTATTCATGCATACAGTTGAAGCACGGGAAATATTTCTTTTATTTCGGGGCATACATTTCCCATTGGCCTCGGTTTCTATGAATAAATTTCATAGATTCCCAAGCGCTGGACAATGACCGAGAAGTGCTTTTCTCCTTTTCCTTATTAATGCAGGTTCTGCAGAAATCCTTGTGACGTATCCCTAGCTTCTGAAGTATGAAGTTCCTTGTGTATTAATTCAATTGAATTATCGTTGAGCTATATTTCCTTCAATGACCCTGTGTCCAATAACCCATAAGAGGATAATCTTTGGAAGTATCTTTATCACTGCCAGATCAACTAGACATTTTTGGACAATCTTAAATCTGACATTAGCATACTCTAGTTATCTTGTTTAATAGGTTTCTATCAGATATCTGCAATAAGTATTCAAAACAATGAGTAGATTCGAGTCATACTTACAATTTCAGATACTCATACGCATTCATACTTATTTTAATATGATACTCATACTACTCATACTCAAAGTTGGAAGTACTCGTCGTATTCGTACTTAATAATACGCATGATGGTATTGACTTCTGCTCGTCTCCACTTAACATTCACACGAAGCACAAAATCAGTATGATTCGCATACGAACACTACTGTACTCACAAGAAGATTGTGTGTGTGTATGCTTTGCTTGTTGTCTTTGTCTTTCCTTTCTTCTTTGTTTGTATATCCAACAACAACAACAAAGGCTGTAAGTTTTGATGAATGATTCGAGTCACTCCAATCACTTATAAGTATTAAAAGTATTTTTCTAAATTTTTGAATCAGAATGAGTAGGCGTATGAATTAAACACATTTCGAATGTTGTGAGTTTGATGACAACGTTGTACTCATACTCATTGCAACCTCTACTTATAAATCGATGTTGTAGCGAGTACGAATGAATCAGAGTAGTTGAATTTCAATTCTGTTGATTCCTTCATACTCAAAATTACATGAATGCTTATGAATAGCGGAAAAACGATTCATTCCAAAAGAGTCACTGTTTGGAGCGGATTTTGGTCCAGAGGCATAAAAGGAGTGGCCGTTACAGTCAATGGCGATGGTTATCGGGCCATGTTGAGTGAATTTTTGGTCACACAAATTGAAGAGGATGATATTGGCAACATTTGGTTTCAACAAGACGGCGCTATGTGCCACACAGTTGAAGCTGCACTCGATGTATTACGCCCTTTTTTTGAAGATCGCATTATCAGCCGTAGAGCTGATGTGGTTGGGCCACCTCGGAGCTGGGATTTGACACCGTTGGTCTATTATTTGTGGGGTGCCGTCAAAGACAGGTGTTACGCCGACAAGCCAGAGACAATTGACGCTTTAAAGGACAATATTCGTGAAGCCATTGATGAAATACAGCTACACACAATCGATACATACATATACATAATTGGCCATTACAACCATTCAGTCAGGATTACGACCTGGCTTCTCACACCACTTATGTTGTGTGCGTTAATTTTATACATGAGTGGCGGGACCTACAATTTAAATTCGACTCCGAACGACAGATTTTTGAGAAACTTTTCATGGTAATTTTACTTACTCTCAGAGTTTTTGCCAGAAACTGTTGAGAGGAAATCGCCGAAGAAATCCTTTTTGTATTTTGTTTTGATATCTGACTTGGGATTCGATGATGTGCTTCAAAATTAGACCTATAGTGTCGGCTACTACATGGCCAGCCGAGGCAGCCATTTGAATGAAATTATGTTCCTTTATTAGCCGGAAGGATTATACTTTCAAATAAAATATGAAATTTGAGAAAATGTTTAGTAGTTCTTTTCTTAAAGCATTTTCAAAAAAAGAAATGTTATTTGGCGGACACTTTAGCTGTAAAATAGATCAAACTGATGGCATGGGAGTAAGATCTTAAAGGTTGTATTGCTTTTATTGCAAAGGATCGAAAAGCCTTACTGAAATTAGGTATTCATGGAAGTTTTCCTAGTTCCTTCTTTTTCTCCATATTTTCTCTGGCATACGGTGAGCTGAAAACAACAGAGGAAGAGAGAGAGAGAAACCTTTCCTATATATTTTCCTTTAAGTTAAGAATAATACTCCGTCAGTATAAAGTTTTTCTTTCTATTTTTCATTATTTTCAACTTTTTGCCTGTGGTTGTTTATCAAAAAAAGAAAGTTATTTGGCGGACCCTGTATATAGTATAGGTGATGGTGATTACATGGGTTTAGTGCAAGTTGCGACTAAATTGCTAAGAAATTTGAAAAATATTCTTTGAACGTTAAGGCCACAGTTTACATTATGAGGTCAGTAACTGAAAAGTTGTGTAACTTTTCAACTACTTCTGGCATTAACATTCAATAATTCTTAAGAAATTTCATAGCCTAAATTTATATTTTCCGAATTATAAAAATAAATTATAACCCCAACCCCTCATATTGACTCCCAACTATCAGCAAATGCCTTAAAATCCATAACATAACAATCATCATCATCATCAATGCTATTGCCATTGCCATCACCATAGCCAATCGCCAACGTATTAGTATCATCAATAGCTTGACAATTACCATCACTAATACCAGGTGTAAACAAAAAAAAAATGTTAAAAAACAATACACGGCCAAAGTAAATAGTAAAGCTCTCTTGGGATAATTGGAAGCCATGGGTAAATTGCGTTTCGATACAAATTTACACACAATTTTTACTTGAAGTAAATTACTCTTAAGCTTAAGACACAAATTGGTTTTACAAACGAACCGAACCGTACCAAACCGAAGGAAACCATATACCGAACCCCAAAACATCTCAAAATAACAGCAGCCGGTAGTACTACTCGTACTCATTGTTAAAAGAAATTACCTTTTTTGCCAAGGCTGACATTCATGAATTTAGGAGGGGGTATATGATATGGGCATAGATGGACACAAGAAGCAATACTCAAGGGAAAAGTAACGAGAAGTTTGTTTTTTTATAATAACAAAAACAAATACAAATACTTGTAATAAAAAAAAAAGAATAAGAATTGATAGTGAAACTACTAAAAAAATAAAAAAAAAATTAAGGCGAAAAGGAAACAAGAAACTTCAATTGAGTTTTACCATTAAAGCGTGAAATAAAATTGAGATCATATACCACTCGAAGGCAGTAGGAGCAGCAGCAGCAGCATTAGGGTGGACATCAGTGCCAGTGCCAGTAATAATTGTTATCCAACACTACATAAGGTAGTGATTGTTCAATAGGCCTTTGGATTTTTACAAATTGAGACTTGAAATATTCTCTTAGAAAACTTAAATTTAGCCTGATAAAATGGCCAGAAAGGTCACCTTCTTATGGGCAAGTTCAGTATCAGAGTATATCGAGTGAAAATGTTTGTATATTTGAAGCGGGCATTATTATGGATGGAGATATATGCCTCATCTAAGATAGTCGAAAAATACCGATAATCTTTGGGGGAGACAGCAATACCATCTTCATATAGTTTCCTACATGCGTAGTTATTGAAGGTATCCTAACGCACTTGCGGCAGAAAATTTAAAAGGTACTCATTCGTTGGATTACAGAGGGGCAAACAAAATGTACCACACAAATATATTCGCATGGAAAGGAGAAATTGGATAATACCACCCCGCCAAAAGAGAGACTCCACCAGATCAGGCTTTATATGGTTCCAAAACAAAATTTAAGTTAAATCTAGCAGGAGTTCATTTTGGGAAAATCACAGCAACTATGGCCTTTTAGTCACTCGCGCTCGGAGATACGGAGAATAGCTCTCAGTACGCAAACTGTATGGTCAAATATTGTCATTTTCTAGAGCTTGGTATCCTAATTAGTATACGGAATTTTCGTATAGAACTGTCTAGCTGAAGGTAATTCGTCTAGAATTCCTATTACATTGTTGGCCTGTCCAATCCTAACTTCTTACATCTCCTATATTGTGTACGTTAATTTGAACCATCAGCAGAGGAACCTATAGTTCGTGGCAGTTTACGGTAAGACTGAAAACGATACCCCGTGGACCCCTTTTTAGTTGGTGAATGGTCATTTCATTTGCACACATTTGTATGCAACAAGTATCAATACAGTGTGCGATTTAAGGGATTCCCAATACTACAGCGTAACACTGAAACAACATTAAGCGGAGCAGAATTAAGCGGAGTCTTACTGTACTCTCGAAGCTTTTGATAGAATATTGCTGAGAGGGGGTCACTGTTGATTTTTTTTTTTCAAGCCGTCAGAACTAAAGTTTGAACTCTCGAAACTTAGTAGTAGTAGTGACTTTACTACAGGGCGGCTGATACATAATGCAACAAAGTAAAGCGCTATGTTTTTATAATTTTTTTTTTAATTTTATTGTTTAATGTTTAAAAGCAAAAAATTTTGGAAATAACATCAAATTTTAGAATCAGTTTAGATTTGTTCGAATTGGCTACCTTTGGTACGATTTATGGCCTTCATATGGCCGATAAAGCCATTATAGGCTGCACGAAAGTGGCTCTGCGGTATTTTGGCCCTTTCCCGACGAGGCGCCGTCTTGAGATGATCGACACTTTGGTATTTTTTTAGTGAGAACCTTACTTTCCAAAAGGCCCCAGGCGCAAAAGTCCAACCGATTGAAATCCGGAGATTTTGGTGGCCATTGTGCGGTAGAAATGAAGCGAGGAATCTCCTTCTTAAGCCATTCTTGGTTGACGTGTGCTGAGTGCAGTGGTGCTGAGTACTCTTGGAATGTCCATGGTCAGCGGCCGAAATGTTTGTCTGCCCATGGCTTCAATACTGTCTTTAAGACATTTTCCCAATAATATTCGGCATTTATTTTGACACCACGAAAAGGAATACGAGCTGAAGCTACCATCGGCCTTTACGGCGGCCCACATCATTACCATCGGCGGCGTTTGAGTTCTGGTGGCCAATCGTAAGTGTAAATTTTCAGCTGACCTCTTTGGCAAATAAACCCGATCAATTTGTTTGTTCACAAACTGCTTAATTGGGAATGGATTCTCATTGGAGAAAACCAAATTCGGTAACTGGCCACTTTCGTGCAAACGACGTAACTCCTTTGCTCTTTCCAGTCTAACATTTTTTTTTATCCATCGTTGAGCTCTTGCACTTTTTGGAACTTCAATGGCTTTAGTCCAAGCTCAAAATGTGTTGCATCCGTTCCCGCGATATGCTCAGCTCACGAGCAATTTTTCTACCACTGCGGCGTGGATTTCGATCAAATCTGGCCTTCACTTCTCTGATCATTTCTTGTGCTGTTACCGTTTTTTTTTTCGTCCACTTTTTGGACGCAATGCAACACTGCCAGTATTACGGTAACGGGCAAGGGTACGAGAAACAAAAGATTTGTTCACATTTGGAGGGCTCTAACGATAGCCATCTGTGGTTTTCCAGCCAAATATAAAGCAATCACACTATCATGCTTGAATTCTATCACGAATAACTTTTCTGAATGCAATAGATCAATAGATATGTCTTACGGCACATTATGGCGTATTTTGCATTTAGATCTACACATATGTGCAGCCATATAAAGTGCTTGAATAGGCGGTGGACGGCAATTTTTCAAACAAAATTTTCTTTAGCGATGAAGCACATTTCACACTCGGGTGGTTATGGTAATAAACAAAATTGTCGTACTTGGGCTTCTAAGAATCCTCAAGGAATTGAAGAGAGGTCATTATATCCAGAAAAAGTCAGTTTTTGGTGCGCTCTTTGGTCCAAAGGTGCGATATGACCTTACTTCTTCGAAAACGACGTCAATTCGGAGCATTATGGTCATATGACAACCGAATTTTTTGCTTGCTATTGAAGAATACGACTTGAAGAATATGTGCTTTCAACAAAACGATGCCATATGCAACATAACTCGAGCGTATATGAATTTATTGGAAGAGGCATTTCCTGGCCGCGTAATTTCTCGTCGCGGCGATATCTACTGGCCACCAAGATCATGCGATTTGACACAAATAGACTTTTTTTGTGAGGCTACGCGAAAGACCGAGTTTGTGCAGATAAACCTTTAGCTCTTGAGCACTTAAAAACCAACATTTCTCTAGCTATGGCTGAGTTGGCGCCCAATATGTGTCAAAAAGTGTTCTAAAATGATCACAAAAGAATCAATGCTTGCAACACTTTATGTGGAGGTCATTTAAATGATGTAGTATTACACACATAATGCCAACGTTCAAAGTTTACAATAAAAAAGAAGAAATATCGTGAAAAATATATTTTATATGAGTTTTATTTATGTTTAGTTTTGAAACCACGAAATGGATAACCCGGTAGATGGCTGAAAGGAAGTCATAGTAGAAGAAATATTTTTCAAGATGTGTGGGCTTCAGATTTGAATTACGTTCTTAAACCTAAGAAGACAACGTACTACGCACTAAGGCAACTATGCTGCCTGTTTGAAATACAAATTTTTGTGCGAACAATTTTTTGTTACAAAGTAGGGTTTATGGTAGTCGTTATTGACTGAATGTAATTTAATAACTTCGATTGTTTGCTGTCCCTTAACTGTTTATTTGCCGTTTGTATTTATTTGGCTTATTATTTCAGCCATATTTGACCTTTTTTTCCTTCTTCGTTGGAATATTTTCCTTCGATTTTATTTTATACGCTTTCGATTTTCCTTTTTTTTTTAAGTTTTTTTTAGTTTTTTTTGTTTCTTATTTCTCGTTTAAGGCTATTTAGTTTTAATGTATACTCGTTGTAGTTGGTATTTTTATACCAGAGCTGTGAAGTCATATAACACTACACTTTTCAATCGCCATTTCTTTTTGATTTTTTTTTATATTTTATTTCGCTTTTCTTCAAAAATCCAATCAATTTGATAAGGTTTTTAATTTTTGCTTCATGGCAAATACATTTTTGTTTGCCTCAATTTAATTTTGGTTTTTCCTTCTTTTTCTTGCTTTTTTTTTGTTGATTGCTTTTCATCTATAATTTTTTCGTTCTACTTATAGAAATAAGTATTTACGGTTGTAAGAAGAATAAATAAATAAGTGGTAACTGGATACGTTGTTCTTTTCTTTCTTTCTGTTTTTGTTTCCCTATAATACGTGAACTCCTCTCCTTCTCTGCTTAAGGATCTGTTGCCTTCAATTTTCTTCACTTGCTTAAGGAAACTGATGGTTCCCTCTCTATCCAGGGATGGGATATGCTGTGTAAAGGATGGTGTTTCATATTTATATTTGTTTTTGTTATTTTTTTGTTTTTTATCAGCTTAAGCTTTTTTTGTTGTTGTTGTTTTTGTCTTTCTTTCTGCCATCATGCTCTTAACGTTTACACATTTGATATTTATTCAGTTTATTCCGCTAATACCTGGGTTTTAAAGGTAAAACATAAGCACCACAAAAACAAGGTGAAAAAATTCTTTTTTTTTTTAAAGAAATTGGAAAAAAAATTTTTTTTGGTAATAGGATTCGATTTTCATCAATATTTTGACATGGATTAACAATGATTGTAATGAAAAAAATTCTTTTTTGTTTTTGTGTTGTTTTCTAAAGATAAAATAAGCAATTTTCATAAAATAAATATGTTTTTACAAAAAAATTTCCTCAATAAATTTATATTTTTTATAGAAAATTTACATTTAAATTGCCTTACCATTTAGCTCGACTTGAATTTGACTTTGAACTTTAAACCTCTTAGGGAAATAATTTGAGTTCCTTTCGAGAGTAGCCTACAGGCTATAGAATATTTTTAATTTTTGGAGGAAATATAGAAAGGAATTCCAATTCATTTCCTCTTATGTATCTACAAAGTGACTGATATGTACTGCAACCAACTTCAGTTTGTTATCATTTGTAAGCCGCTCGTCTAACAACTGACAGATTTATTACAGTGACAGTTCATTTTATTATTTACAAGCTTATAAAAGAATTTTGATCTATTGCATTCAGAAACAAAGTTATTCGTAATGGAATTCAATCGTGATAGTGTGATTGCTTTATATTTGGCTGGACAACCACAGGCGGCTATCGTTAGAGCCCTCCAGCATTGTAATCCTTTGCTTCTCGTAGCATTGCTCGTTACCTTGATACTGGCAGTGTTGCATGACATCCAAAAAGTGGACGAAAAAAACGCGTAACAACATCAGAAATGATTCGAAAAGTGAAGGCCAGATTTGATCGAAATCCACGCCGCTGTGGTAGAAGAAGCTCGTGAGCTGTGAACCGATGCAACACATATTGAAAAATAAGCTTGGACTAAAGCCATTGAAGTTCCAAAAAGTGCAAGAGCTCACCGATGGACGAAAAAAAAGTTTGACTGGAAAGAGCCATAGAGTTACACCGCTTGCATGAAAGTGGCCAGTTACCGAATTTGATTTTCTGCGATGAGAAGCCATTCCAAATTGAGCAGCTTGTGAACAAACAAAATAATCGGGTTTACTTGCCATAGAGGTCAGCTGAAAATTTACACATGCGATTGGTCACCAGAACTTAAGCAACGCCGATGATAATGGTCGTAACGGCCGATGGTCGCTCCCCGCTCGTATTCATTGACCGTGGGGTCAATAATAAATAAATGCCGAATATTATCGAGAAAATGTCTTAAAGATAGTATTGAAGCCCTGGGCAAACAAACACTTCCAACAGGACGCAGCACCACCCCACTCAGCACGCGTCAACCAAGAATGGCTTAAAAGGGAGGTTCCTCGCTTCATTCCTACCGCACAATGGCACCAAAATCTCCGCATCTCAATCCGTTGGACTTTTGACCCTGGGGCATTTTGGAGAGTAAAATACCAAAGTGTCGATCATCTAAAGACGGTGCTTCGCCGGGAATGGGCCAAAATACCGCAGAGCCACTTTCCTGCAGGCTGTGATGGCTTTGTGGGCCGTTTGAAGGCCATAATTCATACCAAAGGTGGCCACTTGTAACAAATATAACATACATACATAATTGGTCATTACAACCCTTCAGTCAGGATTATTAACCTAGTTTCTCACACTATTTATGTTGTGTGTGTTAATTTTATACATAAGTGGCGGGACCTACAGTTTAAAGTCGACTCCGAACGACAGATTTTTGAGAAACTTTTCATGACAATTTTATTTTTACTCTCAGAGTTTTTGCCAGAAATCTGCTGAGAAGAAATCGCCGAAAAAATACTTTTTGTATTTTTATTTTGATGTCTGGCCGGGGACTCGAACCCTGGCTTTAAGTCTAATAAGCCAGCACACTACCTACTAGACCACGGCGACCCGACAAACAAATATAAACTGATTCTAAAATTTTATGTTTATGCAAACAGTTTTTTCTTTTGAACAGTTAAATTAAATTGAATTACTTTGTTGCATTACATATCAGCCGCTCTGTAATTTCTCAATACAAGACTTCAGTCAGGATTACGATCTGGTTTTTCACACACTCTTGTGTTGAGTGTGATAATATACACGTGAGTGGCAGGTCCTTTACTTTAAAGACGTCGTCAAACGTCAGATTTCTGAGCAACTTTTCATGGCAATTATATTTACTCTTATGGCAATTATATTTAGCCAGAAATATGCTGAGAGGCTATTGCCAAAGAAATATTTTTTCATTTCTTTTTGTTGGAGATGCCTGAGCTGGGATTTTGAACCGAGGTGTCACGTCATATAAACCAATACATTATCTACTAGACTACAACGACATCAAGTAACGATAACTCCATTAAAATATAATGGAATTAGGAAACTGTGCTGAAATTATAAGCACTTGCACTTTCCTGTTGATTATGTAACGACTCATGAGCAAACATACAGTCACAATAATAACTCTACTT
>JABZEU010000128.1:0-13444 GCA_014635995.1 Sarcophaga peregrina
CGAAGAAATATTTTTTCGTTTTGAGGTCTGACCTGAGATCTGATGCAGATTAGAGGCAGTAAAAAAATTTAACTTTTGGCCAGACGTCGCCACAAAGAGAATATGATAAAAATGTAAGTATATTTATAAGAGGCAGGTGTATAACCCAGAGGAATATTGTTAGTAATATTTTCAATTGGAACCTAATAATGTGTTTATGTAGTGGAAAGTGGAAAATGTACAGTTCCAAACCCTTAAAGATTACGTATTTAATTTGACAAATATTCTTCCAAAAATGGAGATCATTTCTCATTGTTATTAGGAAATAGTGAATCCTACTGTAATTTTTGTTTGGGTGTATAATTTACATAAAAAAATTTCAAGAAGAAGTGATGAGAACCTGCATCACTGAAAGCTGACAAGCAACAAATGCATTTTTACTGTTTTTTAACGAACATTGTTAATGTTCGTGCCTAATGTGTGTAAACTGTCGAAGATGATCTTCCCCTGAGGGACATTGGTGTAATAATAACCGTCAGAAGTTAAAAATTTAGAGCAGGTGGGGAACAATTGTGCATCAAGTTTGTTTTCATGTTGGGTTTTAGCAGCGCTTTCCTCTTCCTCTTAGGATAATATCAAGAACGAACATCGAAGAAAGATCTAATACCGCCACCTCTTGATAAAGAAAACGATTCAATTAGTGCCGTAGCTAATACTCCTTTGTGGCATCAATAGGCCTAACACCTCTTTTGTAGAGGAGAATACCTCACTTGATCTCAACTGAAAAAGTTATTTCAAATTTTTCGTGGCTGCAATTGACTCTCCTAAATTAATTAACAAACTATTCCCTTTTGGCCTGTTAAAAGCAACAAATCGTAACAACAATTACTCTTTAGATCTTTAGTTTTAATAACAAAAATTAATTTTTTCCTTTTCAAATAAAAAAACTTTTCAAATTTAATAAAAAAAACAACAAGAAAATAGAAAAACTTTTTTTACTTTCAACTCATGTACTTAATTTTCTAAATTTATACCCCCGAGAATGAATGTTTGTTATCAACAACAAAAATTATTTGTTTTTGTTTTTATTTTTGTTTGTTTGCATATAAACAAAGTATCTGCTAAGGCTGCAGCTCAATGGCATCATAAAATTTTAATTTCACAAACAACAACAACAAACAATTTCGTTGTTTAAGGGAAAATGTTTTTCAAAATTTCGTTGTTAAATATTTGCCACACAATAAACAGCAACAAACACAATAACAACTACAACTATGACGATGACAACAGCAAGTAGTAAATAACTTTACTTAAAACGGAAACGGAAGTTTTAAAACAAGTTGTTGCCAAACAAAAAAACAAAAAAAACAGGCAGACATTCATAAACACACGCCAAGACAACTCCTTAGAGAGTTTAAGGAAATTATGAAGTTATTCCGCTGCTACTCCTTCCTACCAGAGAGAGTGTGTAAACAAAATACCGGCAAACGAAAACAATAACAACAACAAAAAAGGAGGCAATATTTGTTGCTTAGAATGTGGTTTGACATGAAAAGTGTTTGTCGTTGTTATGCGTAGTGGTGTGAGTGGAGAAGTGAAAATATGTTTGTTGGCATAAAACAGTAGAGAGGTGTGGTGGGTTTATGTATGAACCTGAAAATTGCCCCACAAAAAAGGAGTGTAAAAACGACAACGACAACGACAACAACAACAACAACAACATGTTCCATTTGTGAACGTGAACTCGTATGAAATACCACAACATTTGTTGCTTGGCAACAACAACAACCATAAACAAAACAAATTTTTTTATTCACTGAAGGAATTCTTACATGAAAAATGAGAAAGAAAAGGAAGCGAAATAATTTTTTTAATTGAACTAAAAATTTTTTGGAAAACGTTTTTGTTGTTGGAATTAATTTTTCTTTTATTTTTCAAGTTTTGGAAAAAAAAAGAAATTTTCTTCTAGAAAAATAAAAAAAAAATTGTTAAGAAATCATATACATTATTTCTAAAGCACTTTTTTGTCGGTTGCAAATATCTCCCATACTACCGCATCAAATTTAATGAATGATATCTCATTTTAAAGCTTATGTCTAACACTAATGGCGAAAAATAATTAGAAATTGAAAAATTAATATTTTCATTGATAAAAATTATATTTTATATAGAACTGCATAATAATACTGTTGTCATTGTGAATAAATGTTTCTGTTCAAGTGTGCTAATACAGGGTCGCTTAATAGTAATGCAATTCTACGTAATATAAAAAAAAATATTAAAATTCATTGTGGCAATACCGCTATTTACTATAATGCCGTTTATTACTAAGTCAGTTATATATAATATGTATATTAAGTTGTAAAAAGCTGTTTTAGCAATACTTTGCAGTAGTTGTTAGATCAAGTGCGTCAAACAGGGTCGCTTAATTGTAATGCTATTCCACCTAATAATATATAAAGTTGTAAAACCTATTTTGGTAATGTCGTTATTGTCATGGCATTGTTTGTTTTATGAAGTGGAGTAATACGGGTTAATAAATGGTACCAGGGTAATCGTAACAAACTTGGGAGAGCACATCATATCAGCAAAAATTATTCATACCGGTAAAACCGTACTCATACCCCGAATCAATCTTACACCTTCTGATCCAACAGTGCCTTTCCGAATGACACGAAAACAATTCCCTGTGAAAGTTGCCTTTGCTATGACGATAAACAAAGCACAAGTTCAAACCCTTCAAAAGGTAGGATTGTATTTACCAGAACCGGTCTTTTTACATGGGCAGTTATACGTGGCTTTTTGTGGAGTGCGTACGTTCAAAGATATTTTTGTTTGGATTAAGGATTCGTACGGGCAAACAACTAACGATGATCATGGCATTACCTCTAACATTGTATTCAAAGAAGTGTTATAAAAGCATTTAAACATACTCCTATGTATGTATGTATGTAAATATGTATGTATGTAAATATGTATGATGATATTATGTTTTCTAATATTTTTATACTTTTAATAAAATTTCTATTAATTATTTTCATTTTATGTTACAAAAATTACAACTAACGGTGCTAAATATTCGCAAGGGTCATCTAGTCTTTTCTTCTTTGGAGTTCAATCAGTTGTAGTGTGTTGTTTTGTTATACATGACCTTGTAGTTCAACCACAATAGCCGAAATAGTCGAGTAGGTAGTGTGTTGGCTTATTATACTTGAGCCTATGGTTCAACCCCCAGCTCAGACATCTCAAACGAAACGAAATACGGAAAAAACATATTTCTTTCGGCAATTTCTAGTAAAAAATCGGAGGATAAATAATGTTTCCAGAAAATCTGTCGTTCGAAATCGGTTTTAAACTACAGATGCCGCTAATAGTGGTTAACATTTACACAACATGACACCAGCTAGATTGTAATCCTGAATAAAGGGTTCTAAAAAACTGATCGGTTGTTGTGAAGTACAATTTTTCCGGTTAGAAATGGAATCTTATTTCGTTCATATGTCTTTCGCTACTGGCCTCATAGTAACTCATTCGATCGGCCCACTTTTCATTCACTGGCATCACTAATCCTCTCTTGTCGCTGATTTGTCGTTATAACATTATTTCATTCATATGACTGTCACGACTTACCTTACGGTACCTCATTTGATTGAACCAATTTTTCTGCATTTTTTCGAGTGTATGTTGTCCTCTCTGAGCAATGGCATCACGAATACTGGCCTTCAAATGCTCAATTTCCTTTGGTTTGTCAGCATAACAGTTTTCTTTAAGGGCGCCCTACGGAAAATAGTTCTTGATAGCCAATTGATATCCCCATTTCGCTTAATTAAACGGCCATCAAACGTTTGGCGTAATAAAGCGTTTGTGGCATGAAATGTATGACAAGTTGCACCACCCTGTTGAAACCAAACATCGTTCAATTTAAAACCATTAAGAGCGGGTATAAAAAAATCGGCTATCATGTTGCAGTAGATGTCTCCATTGACTGCAATAGTTGCGCCGTTTTATTATTTTCAAAGAAATGTAGGCTAATGATACATTCTGATCCCCAAGCCGCACCAAAGTGTCACTTATAAGGAGTACATTGGCTTCTTTAAGTCCACGTAAGGATTTTCAGAATTTTTTCAGGATTTTTGAAGTCACCGTTGTCTAGTAGGTAGTGTGCTGGTTTATTAGGCGTAAAGCCAAGGTTCGAGTCCCAGGCCAGACTTCAAAATAAAACACAGAAAGCAATTTTTTCGGTGATTTATTCTCAGCAGATTTCTGGCAAAAACTCTGAGAGTAAATAAAATTGCAATGAAAAGTTTCTCATAAAATCTGTTGTTCGGAGTCGACTTTAAACTGTAGGTCCCGCCACTCATGTATAAAACTAACGCACACAACATAAGTAGTGTGAGAAACTAGATCAATAATCCAGATTGAAGGGTTGTAATGAAGTCGCCGTGGTCTAGTGGGTAGTGTGTTGGCTTATTAGACGAAAGGCCCGGGTTCGTATCCCAGGTCAGACATCAAAAAACGAAAAATATTTCTTCGGCGACTTCCTCTCAGCAGATTCCTTGCAAAAACTCTGAGAGTAAATAAAATTGCCATGAAAAGCTTCTCAAAAATCTGTCGTTCCGAGTCGACTTTATACTGTAGGTCCCGCCACTCTTGTATAAAATTAACCCACACAACATAAGTGGTGTGAGAAGCTAGGTCGTAATCCTGACTGAAGGGTTGTAATGGCCAATTATGTATGTATGTAAGGATTTGCAGGGCCCCAAATACGGCTATTTTGCTAGTTAACTTAACCCTCAAGATGAAAAAGAGTTTTATCCGAAAAGGTGATTTTTTTTTTTTTGGCAAATCCAAAAAGCGGAATGGTCATGCGGGAAGAAAATATTTTGGCAATTTCCACTTAACGGTCTTGTGGCAAAGGACACAGAGAGTAAATAAAAACTTTTCCAAAAAATCTAGAACACGATTTTAAACTATAGGTCCCAGCCACTCATAGATAAAAGTAACACCCCCGACATGGTGACGTTTGAAGCTAGGTTGTAATCCCGCTTAAAACCTACTAATGATTGCTTAAGTAGGTTAAGTAAATAAGATATTTAGCTGCCTGTAAAGCCTAAGATGATGTTTTCTATTATCTTCCATGTTGAAATATTTTTTTCCTAGCAAACTATAGCACGCTGCCGTTTAAATTTGTTAGGTCCGGGCATAAAAAATGTATTTTAGGAGATGTAAGGCAGTAATAAAAAACCACTCCCCTATATTTATTTGCATATCTTTCCAAACACTTTTCAAATAAATTTTCCTTCTTTTTTTTAATTTCTTTGAATTAGAATTGAAAAAATAAAGAAATTTGCATGTGATAACACAAAAAAAAAATAAAGAAAATGTGTTTTTAGAACGATAAAAACAGAGAAAAACGAACAAACTTTCTATAGAAAATTACCCGGTAATTTAAAATTTCATTTCATTAGCTAAGTAAACGCAAATGCAAATGAGAGGGAGGCAGAGAAACAGTATCAAAATCAAATCAAATAATCAACCACATGCAGCTTAAAAGCAAACAAACAACAACAGAAGAAAAAAAACGCCACAAGTAAAACACTTCAAAAAAACGATTCATTGTTGCGGCCGTAATTGTAAAGTACTGACAGACTGGCAACAACAAAGGCGATAATAATGATCATGATCATAACTACAACTACAACAACAATTCACAATTTAACATACAACACCATAAGAAGAAGAAGAAGAAGACGAAGAAAGAAAGAAAAAAAAACTGAACTGAAAACAAAATTCTCGATCCATCTATCCATCCACCCATCATCCATCCATCCACTTACAACAAAAGGAAAGTTTTGTTTTCGTTTGTTGTCGTTGCATGTCGGAGAAGTATTTGATGATATCTGTGTGTGTGTGTATGTGCGGGCAATAGAAATTGAAATTCTTTTTCTATTCTTTTCTACACCGTTCCCTACCCCTCTGATTTTTTCTTTTTTTTAATTTCCCGAAGGCAAAACGAAATCACTTTTCTTCCCATTTCTTATTCAAAACATTTGAATTTCATTTGTTGTTGTGTTGTCAGCGAAGAGACGAAGAGATTTCTGTTTTCAGTTTCAATTGCAGCAACAACAATACAAATGTATTTGAATGTGTCTGTAGAATACAATGGGATTTCTTTCGTAAAAAACACGATGAAGATAAAGAGGAAGAAGCTTTCATTGCTGTTGTTGTTGTTGTATTCAAATGCTTCGTTGCATCTCATAATGAGTTGATGTGTCGAATTATAAACGAACGAAAATGTTGACAACAACAATAGCCTTAACAAGTGACAATAGTTGGCAGCTTTATGCTTTAAGCGAAGGGTGGAGTAGTTCTATAAATTTAGAAGAGTTTTGAAAGGGAGGGTATGCCGAAAACAATAATACGCAAGAAACTAAGAAACTAAGATGTTACCGAAAACGTCGTAATGTTATGTAGTGAAGACGGGCCACCCTGAAGTCTAAATTTTGCATTGCAGATAGTGTTGACGTAATATTGATGCCCTCAACAATTACAAATTCAGATCGCTAGCGAAGGATTGCTGTGCCTGTATGTCCCCAGAGCTTTACAATGAAGTGGTTTCTGTTTAGTTTCAGAGCGAAGACTACTAACATAGCGTTGAAGCTGTGACATCTTTTCGAATGATCGGAACCAAATATTTTTTTATAATGGATTCTGTTGATCGGATCGTCTCTCGTTGCAGATCACTTAATTCTCCCTTTTGCCGGAGGTGAACGTACAGACAGATTAACTAGTCCGCATATTTTCTTCATGTGACTTATTTCGGATAGACCTGCCACCCAAAACAAAAGTACACTAATACCCCGGTTTACGTCGCTAATAGGGCCTGAAGAAACGCAACGCAAACCGAAACGACGCAAAACGAAGCACGATTTTCCATACATTTGTATTGATTTTTATTTAATTGGTTCCGAGATTCATATTTTTAGCTGAAAAAATAGATTTTTCAATAAAAAACATTTAATTTACTAGGTTAGGTTAGGTTAGAGGACGTGCACCTCTCGGTCAAGACAAGCACAGTACCCGGAGGTCGAAATTGACCCATTGTACATTCTCCTTAGGGGAGGAAGGAAAAGGAGGATATAGGAAAGTAGGGAAAGGGAGGGAGAATGGGAAACGGAGGAATGAAAAACAACAGACACAAAACAATAGAGGTTGAGAGTGTGACTACACTTAATTTACTAACGACCTACAACTTGCAACCATCGTATGTACGTATGTATTTACATTAGACTTTAACGGGAAATCCTATTTTTCTGTTTTAGCTTCGTACAAACATTTTCATATTAACGACGCAAATCGAAGCACTAACGACGCAACTTCGAGACATGCGACGCAAACTGAAACAAAAACGACGCAACTTCGAAATCACAGAAATTTTAAAAAGACGCAGAATGAGGCGACGCAAACCGAGGTATTAGTGTATTCCAAAAAATCCTGAACAACACTAGTGTCACTACTGAACGATTTGTTCGGTTGTAATATGGAATATAGAACTTTGACAGTTGAGAACGACCATCTTGTTCTAGCTACATCTTCCAAATTGGTTGTCATTTCTTCAGTCTAGTTGCCAAATTATCGTTGATGACCGTAAACAACAACATATGTTCGTTGAAAAAAAACGAATATAAAAACATATTTCTTCGGTGACTGCCTCTCAGGAGATTTCTGGCAAATGCTCTCGAGAGTAAAATAAATTGCCATGAAAAAGTTTCTCAAAAACTTATCGTTCGGACTTAAAAACTTATAGTGAGAAACTAGGTGGTAATTCTGTTTAAAGGGTTGTAGTGAACTATTATGCATGTATATAGGTGTTTATGTACAGTGAGTGTCAAAAGAAACATTAATAAATCCTTATTTTTATTTAAAAATTGTTTTATTGACCTTATTTTTATGAAACCAGCACTCAGGGGATGGACCCTACTCATGCAGAACATTGTGCAGGCTTTTAGGAAAGGCGGAAAGAGGGAAGATGTGACCGGCAAGGAAACGAGTTGCTGCTAGGTCAGTGCTATACCTTCACCATTACTCTCAGAGTTTTTCCCAGAAATCTGCTGAGACCAAATCGCCGAAAAAATACTTTTTGTATTTCTCTCTTTATTTTGATGTTTGGCCTGGGACTCGAACTCTGGCATTGCGTCTAATAAGTCAGCATACTACCTACTAGACCACAGCGACTTATATATACATTAATAAACTTTTGTTTTGATTTTAAAATTGCAAGTTTTTAAAATTGAAACAAAAAAAAATTACAAAAAATTCATTAACATTTTTGAATTTTTTTCGGGCAATCTCCTTAAGTGGCATAAAAACTGGGTTTGATGATTTTTAGAATTTTATACTTTATGTACCGTTTCTTTTGGCGCTAACGGTATGTGTATATTCGAAAGAAGAAGAGATCATCAATAGGCGTAGGATGTAGGAACACGATACCATCATATTTCTACAACAGAGCTTCTAGCAAACCTCGGTTCTCAGACGAGTGATATCTATTATAAATAGGCTCCCTGAAATATTGAGATACATTTCGCGATTAATAATTAAAGAAAACTAGATGACCCGTGTGAATATTTCACATTGTTAGTTGGGATTTTTGTAACATAAAATGAAAATAATTAATAGAAATTTTATTAAAAGTGAACTTGTGCTTTGTTTATCGTCATAGCAAAGGGAAATTTCACAGGGATTTGTTTTCGTGTCATTTGGAAAGGTACAATTGGATCAGAAGGTGTAAGATTGATTCGGGGTATGAGTACAGTTTTATCGGTATGAATAATTTTTGCTGATATGATGCGCTCTCCCAAATTTGTTACGATTACCCTGGTACCATTTATTAACCCGTATTACTAAACTTCATAAAACAAACAATGCCATGACAATAACGACATTACCAAAATGGCTTTTAAAACTTTATATCTTATTATGTGGAATAGCATTACAATTAAGCGACCCTGTTTATCGCACTTGATCTAACAACTACTGCAAAGTATTGCCAAAGCAGCTTTTAGCAACTTAATATGCTTATTATATATAACTGACTTAGTAATAAACGACATAATAGTAAATAGCGGTATTGCCACAATGAATTTAAATATTTTTTTTATATTACGTAGAACTGCATTACTATTAAGCGACCCTGTATTAGCACACTTGAACAAAAACCTATAATCATAATGACAATATAATTATCATGCAGTTCTATATAAAATATAATTTTTATCAATGAAAATATTAATTTTTTAATTTCTAATTATTTTTCGCTATTAGTGTTAGATATAAGCTTTAAAATGAGATATCGTTCATTAAATTTGATGCGGTGGTATGGGAGATATTTGCAACCGACAAAAAAAACTGCTTTAGAAATAATATATATGATTGAACGAGCATTCATTTCCCTTATTGGGTAACCTTCCCATTATAAGACAATGTGAACAGTAAACTCTTTTAAACAATTTCTTTCATTTTGAATCACAAATGCAGACAAATTCAATTTCAATTTAATTTATTAAAATAGATTTTCGTATGAAAATAATTGACACATTCATTGTTAATTATTTATTTGTATTATGCTGCAATGCAAGAAGACAATGATGCTCATAAATATAGCAACAAAGCGTGAATAACCATGAATAATTAATAATTTGATGTGGTAATTTCATATTTTAAAGAAAAATGTGTTAAATTATGAAAAAGCCTCTGGAATAACATGATAATGATGATGATGATGATGGAAAATTATATAATTATTGTACAAATATATGAACAGAAAAATTTTTTTTTCTTATTTTCACAATAAAAATGTTTTAAATTATAAACTAAACCCAGTTTACATGGAAACTTTTGTTTAAAAATTACAGAAAAAAAACATGATTTTGAAAGCAAATAATCACATGCCATAGTACTCATAAGAGTTTCGAATTCGAATACCAGTATGAGGAGTTTGACTACTAATATGAATATTCCCATACAACATCACTTAGTACTTAAACATTACGTTTGTAAAATTTATTTCAATTTTTTTTTACTTCAAAACTAATAATTATTTTTATTGTTTTGTATTGTATTGTTAAATAAAAAAAAAGTACACGTTCATACAAGCCAGATAATGAGTTTTTATAGAAGAAGAAAAAAAGAAAACCTGGGCCCTCTTCTATACTTCAAAACTCTTGTACGTTGTTTGTTAACAAACCCAACATTCGTACATCGTAATTAGTATGTTCGTAAGTACGGTGTCTCGTTAATAGCATAGCAGTAGGTGCGGGTGTATTATTGCACAATATCTAGTCGATGCAATTCAATTCAATTTAATTATTATGCAATAAAGACAATCAACTCCTCAAATACAATAAAAAAATGAAAATATTGTGCTGTTGATTTTAACATGCAAAATGCAGATTATAATTGTACGTGTTAATTATTTTAAAGAAAATCTTTTCATTTTTATTTTATTTTCATATGTTATGATGGCTTTCAACTCATGAGAAATACAGTAAAGTTTAGCTAAAACGAATGCCAGTTTAGAGAGGGTAGGTCGTAGTGGTAGCTCTAATATCACAAAGCTTACTTGAGCACGCATGGCGGTCCGTTGTGAAACACAGTCCACGGGCGAAACACAGTCCCTGTACTAACCAAATTCCGTCAACTCAGGGAAAGGAAGAAGTTAATCAGCGCAAGGGCTGCATAACAAAAGCACGACTACCCCGTACTGGAAAACCAGCCAGAAAATTTGATGAACGAAGCTATATCAATAGATGATAGCTCCGTTAAGCTAACAAGGAATGGGAAGCCAAATAACCTATATCTACACCTAGCAAGAGACTGGCACTGGCAAAGAAAGTGAATAACGCTTTCCTCTTCTTCAGTGGACCTGCATCCACGGCAGAAGTCGTTAAAAGGGAGCCTCATTCTCTCGGCGTGCCTACCCATGATGCAATGACCCGTAAGCACGGCCACTACAGCCGAGATGGTATCTTTTGCATTAAGTACTTGGAGAAAATAGATCACAAAACATTTTCTCTTTATGGAAAATTCTGTGCTTTTTTTTATTACCGAGTAATCAATCCATCGAGACCCATATTCACTGCAAAGTAATTTTATGTCTTCAGTTATATACCCTCCCATTAATGTACAGTAAGTGTCAAAAAAACCTCTACACTAAGAATACAATTCTAACAATCACTAAACTTAAGTTTTACTATTTAAGGAGAGTGCCCGAAAAAATTTTACAATATTTCCAAATTTTTTCCTCAATTTTATTAATATACAGTGAGCTTTAAAGGTAACTATACACTAAGAATAAAATTCTAACAATCACCAAAACTAACTTTTACCATTTAAGGAGAGTGCCTGAAAAAATTTTACAATATTTCGAAAATTTTTTTTTTCAACTTTAAAAACGCGCAATGAAATAATTTTAAATTAAATGTAACGGTAATTTTTTAATATATATTTTTTAATGTACAGTTTCTTTTAACCTTCACCGATCCAATAGTCGGCTGGTACCACAAGATTATTACTGCCTCCAATAAAGGCGTCAAAAAAAGCGATCAAAATTTACTACATCTTTAAGAGGGCATAGAGGTAAAGTCTATTGTTTTTAGGCTGTTCACTTTTGGTGGACAGTGTGCAGTGTCATTGTTCGTTGACAAACAGAATATGGAGGCAGTCAGCTTTTCTGATTATCAAGAAAATCTGCTTAAACCTATCAAGGACTTTATTTGCTATCCCCTCTGATCCACTTATAAAAAACAAAAAAATGCTCAACTGGTGGCAGTTAAGCTAAATGCAGTTATTTTCGGAACCCAGCGACACATTTGGATCGAGTACAAGATTTTTTATAATTTCCTCAACAGGAGATTCGGATTCAAGATTCCAATGAGAAGCTTCTACTGTGATGCTCTGGAAGGCAAGCTACAAATTCTAAACAGAGTAGGCCTTCATAAAGGATCAGTGACACCACTGCAGTGTATTTTAATTGAAGGTCATGGCCATTACTCAAAGGTTGTTGGCTGATAGAATTTTTCCTGATTTTAATTTACTCGGACAGCTGGAACGGAATCGAGGTATATTTTATATTTTTTACTAGGGTTAGCTCCTGTAATTCAAGAAGTACGTTCTTTGCTATGCATGTGCCATAATTTTATTCTATCATACATATGCACATAACATAATTGGTCATGACAATTCTTCAGTCAGGTTTACGACCTAGCTTCTCACACCATTCATGTCGAGTGCATTAATTTTATACTTGAGTGGCAGGCTCTACAGTTTGAAGTAGACTCCGAACGGTGGATTTTTGAGAAGCTTTTCATGGGAATTTTTATTTACTCTTTCAGTTTTTGCCAGACATCTGCTGAGGGGAAGTTCCCGAAGAAATGTTTTCATATTTTCTTTTTGATGTCTGACCTGGGATACGAACCCTGGCATCTACAAAAATATTTTTCATCTTCACATATTTTTCAGTGACTCCTTGTCACTTAGCTAAGCCAAAAACTGAACTTCTCAGGCTACCACGATGTTTGCAATAATTTGACTTCACTGTTTAGTTGTTCGTAAAAAAAAAAATTTTAATTTTTCAATAGTCAAGTATACTTTCATCGTATACATGTAGTCAATAGTTGTGTCAGCCTATTTGCCTTCTCTGTTTGATTTATACAACGTTATTCAATAAAAATTAAAAATTTTCTTCATTATTTGTAAAAAAAAATCGGAAAATATTAGGGAGGTTCGTAGTGAAAAGAAATTTTTGGAAAATGGTGAAAAAAAGGAAGAACAAAACACAATTTCTAACTACTCAGGTCATAGACTTCAGTATCCTGATTCACCTGAAATAATTTTGTGAGTCAAGATATTGAATTTTAAAAAAATCGATTTTTGGTCGAAAATATATGAGAATTCTCTAGAAGATCAGTGGCCATTTGGAAACATATAAGAAACTGTACCCCATACAGACATACAGAAAGAGGACCCTCTGGACTACCATTTGTATATAGTCTGTATGGGGTACAGTTTCTTATTAACGGCAAATTTTGCTCTGTTATGATCAAATTGTGCACTGTTAACGCTAAGTGTGGCGCTGCTAAAATTTATGGGTTGCGTCGTGGATTTTCTAATTCGAATTTATCTTCACACACATTGGTGAACGTCCCTAATGCAATTTGCCATTACATATCTATTTGCTTATCATGTAATTTGCAAAAAAAAATCAAAAGAAAATTTACTCCACAGCCGTATGTGTATGCATTTCAATGAATTTTTAAGGAAAATTGCAGATACAAATTTACAAGAGATTTTCTGTGGCTGTTTTATAAACTTTTTTTGTAAGAAAAACATCATCATGGCACACACACACAACAGATAATAAATTACGTGATATGAATGACTAGAAAAATACTGAAATTTTTTTTAA
>JABZEU010000129.1:0-13444 GCA_014635995.1 Sarcophaga peregrina
AAATGTGGTTGTGTGGCAGAGTGTATGTGTATTGCTGCGAAATTAAAACCGCCACCTTTGTAAAAATTCAAATGAAAAATTTTAAGTACAGTGAGTAACAGTAAAATATAACAAAATCTATGGAGTTTACGATAATAGGTTAGGTTAGGTTAGAGGACGTGCACCTGTCGGTCAAGACAAGCACAGTACCCGGAGGTCCAAATTGACCCATTGTACATTGTCCTTAGGGGAGGAAGGAAAAAGAGGATATAGGAAAATAGGGAAGGGGAGCGAGAATAGAAAACAGAGGAACGAAAAACAACAGACACAAAACAACAGAGGTTGAGAGTGCGACTACACTTATGAAGCCCTAGCACCTCTCAACCAGCCCAAGCTGCTAATGAATCTGTGGAGAGCCTTGATGTCGGCTCTCGACACAGAACTCAAGTTCTCAAAGAAGGCCCTGCCAAGGGTCCTCAGCCTCAACCTACCAAGGGCTGGGCAGTTGCAGAGGAGATGTTCGACAGTCTCCAACTCCTCCTCATCGCAACATACCCTGCAATAGTCCGGCTGGGATCTGTTCCAGATCCCCGTCAGCGACCTAATCTCGCAGTGCCCCGTGATAAAACCGACAACCAACCTTAAGCTGGCCTTAACCAAGCCCAGCAGCCACTCTGTCCTCTTGCTGTCCACAGCAGGCCACAGACGCCTAGAAACAGAACAACCCGATCCGTTCCCCCAACGTCTCTGCTCTTCCCTCCTGACCCATCCATCGATGAGGCCATAGAGGTGACAGACTGGGGGGTCAGGACCAACCGTCAAATCGCCACCTGAAAGCGAACCTAACCTAGCGAAGGCATCCGCCGTCTCATTGCCCAGTATTCCGCTGTGACCCGGAACCCAGCATAGACGGATACGGTCCGGTCCAAAACTCCGCAACGACTCTTTGCACTCGCGAACGAGCCGTGATTTGCACCAGACCGACGCAATGGCCCTAAGGGCAGCCTGACTGTCAACGAAGATCGTGTAAGATTCCGAATCCGAAGATGGGCCACCAGCTATGGCCTCAATAGCCTTCAGTATTGCGAAAATCTCCGCCTGAAAAACGCTGCAGTCATCATTCAACCTGAAGTGGAGTTCAAAACCGAGTTCCTTACAGAAAACCCCAGCACCTGTACATCCACCTAACTTAGACCCATCTGTGAAGATGGGTATACCACTCTGCCCCTGGAGTACCCCACCACTCCATTGTGCCCTATCCGGTATGAGTATACTCAAACCAGGTAGGAACATAGCCTCAGGCACAATATAATCAGTGGCTTTTTCCGAAAGTCCGTACCTTCCGTCAGGAAAGACGGTATTCAGAACTCTGGAGTGACCTATCGAGCGCTGTTTCCAACAGCCCGATTCCCTCAGGCGTATGGCACTACGCGCTGCACACCGCTTGACATATAAGTCAAGCGGGGTCAGACAGAGCATAGTATCAAGAGCAGCCTGAGGGCAACTTTTCCTCACTCCAGTGATACTCAAAGAGGCAATCCGCTGAACCTTATCCAAGATTTTCCGTTGAAAACTCTTATCTAAGGCACACCACCAGACAACACAGCCATAAGTAATAACCGGTCTAACAATCGCCAGATATATCCAGCGAATGGCTCTCGGCGGAAGACCCCAGTTCTTACCTATGGAGTTCCTACACTGGTAGAAAGCATTTAGTCCCTTCTTCATTCTTTCCTCGGTGTTTCGTTTCCAGTTCAGCTTACTGTCCAGGATAACACCCAAGTACTTGACCTCAGAAGACAACGGAAGCTCCCTACCAGCTAATCTTGGCAACCTGAAGGTTTCAATCTTGTACCTACGCGAGAACAAAACGAGGTCCGTCTTATTTGGATTTATCCCCAGACCACACTTTGTCGCCCAAGAGGATAAAATTCCAAGAGCAGACTCCATCAGTTCCCCCAGCGTTGGCAAAAATTTACCACCCACAAGAATAGCCACATCGTCGGCATATGCCACAACCTTAAAGCCCCTACTTTCGAGGAGCCTCAGACCAACATTTGCAACCAAGAGCCACAAGAGAGGGGATAGGACACCCCCCTGTGGTGTACCCCTGGTCGCACGCTTGACGACAGAACATCCACCCAGATTTGATCGGATTAGTCTATTACCCAACATGTGGGTGATAAACCGCACCAGAAAATCTGGGGCATGTATATCCCTTAGTGAATTCTCAATAGAAGAAGTGGTAACGTTATTGAAGGCCCCCTCTATATCAAGGAAGGCCGACAGTGTGTACTCACCCCTAGCCATATTCGCCTCAACAAAACCAGTCACTTCATGAAGAGCGCTCTCAACAGACTTACCCTTAATGTAAGCATGTTGCGACCCACTCAACAGAGACCAGTCAATGTTTGACCTTAAATATAGATCGATAAGTCTCTCCAAAGCTTTCAAGAGAAAGGATGAGAGTGATATCGGTCTATAATCCTTAGGGCCGATGTGACTGGGTTTACCAGCTTTCGGTATAAACACCACGAGCACATCTTTCCAAACCTCAGGTATATCACACCACCGGAGACAGTCTCTATACACGTCCACCAGATATTCGTGTAATATATCACCAGCATGCTGAAGCAGAGCCGGAAAGACACCATCCGGACCAGGCGACTTGAACGGCTCAAAGCTACTAATAGCCCATTTGACCTTATCTCTGGTAATGATGTCTTCCAAAACCGGCGTAGTTCCAGCATCACAGAAGGGATCAGCTACACCCAACGGATAGCTTCCTGGATCCTCACAATCGGGAAAATGTGTACTCAATAGAACCTCTAGGGTTTCTTTTCTCGAGGATGTCCACATGCCATCGTTCTTTTGGACGAAGCCTAGGACTTTGGGGTCCATTCGACAACATCCTACGGAAACGAGCCACATCAGAAACATCCTCGATACTACTGCAGAAACTCATCCAGGTGGTTCTCTTTGAGCGCTTTATTGCTCCCTTATATTCATTAAAACTGGATCTATATGCAGACCAGTCCACATCCCTGCCCGACCTCTTAGCCTTATTAAAGAGTCTCCTGGTACAACGGCGGAGCCTCTGGAGTTCCGCATTCCACCAGGCAGGCTGGCTCCTCTTACCCGGGTAAGTGAGAGGACAAGCATCTCTATAACAAGACAACAAAATATCCGTCAAAGATCCAACTCGATCATTGATGCCAGGAGTGGAGCGTCCCCTAAGGGCTTTAAGCTCCCCCTCCACAGCCCCTTAATACCTGATCCAGTCGGTTCTTCTTGGATTTCTAAAAGGCCTGTTAAGGCCCCCAGATAGATTAATACTGAATGATATCAGTTGGTGATCAGAAAAAGAACACTCATCTGAAACCCTCCAGTCCCTAATCATAGACCTATCCATGTTAGTGAGCGTAATGTCAATTACCGTCTCTCTAACACGGTTTCTAAACGTTGGCGTTACAAATGCTGAGCCTATTAAGTATAATAAAATTCAAAATAGTATATATGCCAGCACTGCCCCATTGGGTGTGATGAGCATTGGCATCACAACCCAAGACAAGGTGACATCTTTTCCTCTTTGCATGCTCCACCAGTAGTTCAATTAAGCCACCAGGAGGGAATGCAGCCTCATACGGCATGTACACAGATGCCAGCATCAAATCGATCCCATGGTCATCTCTGTAGGCCACAGTTGTTACGTCACCTGTACAAAAGGAAGGAGTGATTAACAAGTCCAAACCACTTCTAGCTAAAATACAGGTCCGTACCTTATCACTTGTTCCAGGAACAAGTAACCTATAGTCAGGATCGCTCAAACCCAGGATCCTATCCCTAAGGATCCAGGGTTCCTGGATAAGAGCGATATCAGCTTCAAGGCGGCGCAGGGTGGTTAATAGGTTGTGTGAGGCGGCTTCGCAGTGATGCAAATTAATCTGCACCACTTTTAGCCTCCTCTGGGTCATCTGACACCGACTATGTCCGGATAACGGAATTTCAGACGTGCCAACCCACATAACACTACACCACCCCTTGCCCTTAGCCACTGAAGGGAATCCTGATCAATAGCAATCCTAAGATCGCAGCCTTTCCTACCATTACCAGTCCGGGAGTTGACAACTACCCATGAGCTGGTGTTCAATCCATCATTCTGCTTTCCAATAAGTTTTGGTATGACATTCACCCGCCTAAAGGTAGGCGGGACCCATACCTTCGCTATTGGACGTAGAGGGAGGTCGGATTGAGGGACCACCTCCAACCGAGCACCAGGCCAGAGTTCACCTAGGCGCTTCACTGATTCCACAAGGAACTTTACAGTTCCCCCGTTTTCACAGTTCACTACCTTGATGCCCTTGGACCAACCTATAGAAGATATGCGGTCATTCATGCCATCGCAACTCTCCTCCAAAATGAATTCAATTAACCTTTCTTCAACTAGATTCCACCTTTCAGGAGAGATTTTGCCATCCAAATCCGACCTGTCGATGAAAGCCAGCTGAAGGGAAGGGTTAGTTCCCAGGTCATCCTGTTTCTTAGGACGCTTGGAGCTGGAGGAAGGCTCATCATCAGATCTGCCTCTCTTCATGCGATTCCTCTTGCGAGAAACCTGCAAAGAAGACATATCCACTGAAAAGTGCCCCTCCAACTCCTTCGCCCCCAACCTTACATCCTTTTTCTGTGATAAAGGATTAGCGATATTTACTACCCCCTTTCCTTTATCCATTGTAGAAGGAACACCATCACCCTTTCTCTTCTCCGGAGGTTTGAAAACCCTGGTGTTTTCCTTTGCTCCAGTTGGGAGTAAGGGTGTAGAACCTTCATGCCCCTTGCTTGCTGCTTGAGAGGTAGATACAATTGGCATCACGCTCCCATCGGCACTCAAGGGACCATCCTCCTTTCCAGAGTCAGCGCCTCGTGAGAGGTCATACTCATACCGCGAAACAGTGTCCTCTGTGACGAGTCAGCATCCTCTGCTCCTTGACAGAGAGGGAATCAACACCGCAGCTTGCGAATCTCCTCAAGACCGTGCAAGCCCTGCGATACGACTTCCTCTCAGTGTACATAGCGGAACGTTTCCGCCCCGACCTTCCCCCCTTGTGAGACGAATCACCTCCTCCCACGCAATGCAAAGCCGATGCATTGGTGGGATCCGAAGCATCCCGTCCGACAAGAGGGTTCCTTAAAGGGAAAAACCCCACCTCATTGCTCCCAGTAGCAAATTGGACCCGAGTGAAGGGGAGCCTTTCGATGACTGTATTGTCACCGTCTTCATCCGATAGTTCGGAGACAGGGTCTGACTCCACGCACATATCTTCCGTCGAAGTGGGGATTGCCAAAGCATTCGCCTCACTAAAGATCTCCTCTACAGTCATGATCCTCATGCCAGCTGGGGCGAAATTCCTGACGATTTCGTTGTTGTTATCAACGATACTCGCCTGGATTTGCGCAATGAGCTGGGTCACGTCCAGTCCGTAGTCAAAAGACAAATTGGGAAATCCATAATTCATATAGGTCCCACGAGTAAGGGGGAAAGGAGGTCAATCATGCCATAGCCCCCGCTAGCATGACAAGGACTTGGTAGAAATCCTAATACTCACTGAGGCGCCCAGGTATCAGTGAGGCTCCGTTATAATACAGTCAGATTAGACCCCCGACTGCAAACCATCCGATAAGCACGGGTCGCTTAACACTTCGGATTAGGGGTATAAGAAATATACGTGATCCGACGGTCCGAAAAGAGAGAATACGACGTCAATCCGGAGCAAAGTCTTCCCACGATATTATTGGGGTTACCTTTAGTCATGCACTCCAATCCACTCTGGGTCACAGAGTGGATTGAAGTACACTTAAGCCCCCACATCGCGACAAGATTGTTACGATAATCATAATCCCAGTTTTCTCATTGATTTGTTTGTTAAAAAGCTGTGTTACATTTATAGAGTCTCTCTGTGATATCACAGTACGATTCCCAGTAAGCCTACTGCAATGAAAGGAAACTTTAAAAAGTGCAAACCATAGGTTGGATATCAGAATGGTCAGGAAAATTATGACCCATGGTACCATTTCATTAATTTTTGTTTTTTTTTTTTTTAATTATTTTAATTATTCCATAGCTTGGACGTATTTATCTGCGGTGGAGTACACAAATTTGGATTAAACGTCTCCTTTTTTACTAACAGATACAATATTTTTGGGTTGTTCCTAGGTTCCTAGGCCTAAAAACATCAACAATGCTTTCAGTCACATATTTGTTTCCAATTCGATTTCACGTCCATAAGCAACCCATCATTTAAAAAAATGGAAATTCTTTGATTGATAAGCGATACATATTCATAAATGGTAAACCTTTTAGTAAATAAATGACAAAGAAATGTACTTAACACCTAACAGCTTTAAAATATTGAAGGTTATCAAGCCACCAAATAGGTAGCAGGATATTAATAAAATATTTGTTCACCTTTGCCTAGTGGTCCATTGTATTAGACAAAACCTTCAATGTCATATAAAAAAATTTTCACGTCTTTATTGCCTTTTTATTGCCACTTTCATTTGCAACCGGTGAAAAGCTGCACTTGCGAAAAAATCATTGCTATTATGAAAAGAGATGAAGCAGCAAATAATGACTGTTTTGCTTTCACATTTCTTTCATCGTTTTACACTTAATAGTAGTTTATTAGACTATTCAATAACGTACGACTGTAATTACAAAGTTTTGCCTGCAGTAATCTTTACTATGTTACTTGCCTATGGGAATATCAGCGGCATGTGTCTTACGCGGCTTTCATCAGAAGTGTATTTTACGAAAATTATTGCTGTGTCCATTATAATATCCTAATAGTACTTCAACAAATGCAATGATTGTGCACCATTACGTTGAACGTTATTGATATTTAAATGGCAGAGAATTCATACTCATCTACATATAAATCTGTTGTTATGATATTGTCACAATCTAGGGATTTGAGTTGTGCAATCAAAAAATACTTCACGTTTTGTGCTCAGTATGAAGACATAGATTTTAAGATTTCCTCACTTAAAAAATTATTTTGTTAAAAAAATTTTAAAAAATTAAATTTTACACTTTTGATGGTGTCATCATACATATTCATGTTTACATATGTTGCGTATTAGTAATATTTAATTATTTTACATAATATTACTCATACGCAACATATGTATGTAACCAGACCAGTTGAAATGAAAGAATAAATCTTTGGTACATAAATTATAATAAAGCGTTAGCAATATTGAAATGTTATTTAAACAGAGTTTATTTATTTAAATCATGTTATTAAAGAAAAAACAAATTTTAAACGTAAATTAAAAATTCATTTCTTTATTTTTATATTTTTCTTAAGCTCCACAAATCAAACAATTAGAGACGTCAGCTGCTATAAAAAGTAGAAAGTAGGTGGCATTACGTTATTTATTTATTCATTTAAATAGGCTTGATTTGAGATCAACTCAGGTGGAGTAGGGTAAGGTAGAGATATATTGCACAATATACTATTGGCAGGGCTAGAAGCTCTGTGTGGATTTTCTCCCGTTGAATGTGGTATTGAAAACCAGAACTGTAGAGATTACTGGCAGGTTCACAAACCTTTATTTAATCATTAAAACTGAATTGAAAAGTGAGCGTAGTAACTTTTAGTCTGCACAGTACCAAATACAAGCATACTTCTGTGTCACACAAATATCCACCACTCATGGAGTGTGTGTGTACATATATTTTTAAATTAATACATAGCCGTCCATATGAATTTATTATACAATAATGTTGTTTGTTATTTATTATTGTAAATATACTCTACTACTCTCTCTTTCTCACTCCATCTTCCACTCCTTAGCTCCTTTTAGCTCTACATATTGGTATCATTATTATAAACATGACAAAGTAAATTTATGATAAAACATGTGGTAAAATGAGCCACATGAGAAACTTTTTTTTTGGAGAATTTACCATAAAAACCCTACCAATAACACTCAGCAAGAAATATTTTTGCCTTAAAACACAACGTCTCTTCCAACTTTTTGTACATATCGTAAATGTATGTATGTAGCTGCATAATATACAATCATATAAACACAAGCTTAATGGAAAACTATTAATTTTGAGCACAGACTATTTTGAATAAAGCAGGGGTGGGACAGTAATTCTTTCAAACTCCTTGATACACATAGTATATGACATATTCATGAGGCGGTACATGAATATGAAATTAAAATGCTAATAATGTAAAAACAACAACAACAACAATAGAAGCAATATAGGAATAGAAAATTTAATCTGAAATATTGTAGAGAAACAAAAGCGCCACAAAATAAATATTAGAGGGCGGCATAATAGCAAAAATTAATTTCTTTGCTTTATAGGAGAAGCAATGGAAATAAATCATGGATGGGAGTGAGTACGTTCAGTGTAAAAAAAAAACACAAATATGAAAGTTAAGAGGCGCAGAATGATTGAAGAACTGTTTTTGTTATTGGAAATTTCCTTTAGGTTAAATTCTACACTATACAGCAATTATTCATAGACGCTTTTAAAATCTCAATTTTTTTTTATATGATTTTGGTACTTTAAATAGTACGACCAGAAGGTGGCAGTATTTAATATTAAGAGTATTTGACTGTAAACCACAAATTCGGAAGTAGATTCAGAAAATTTATTGTTAATAACGAATTCTAACAATTAAGAGACCTCAATACTCTTTGGAATCCATAATCGGGATTATATCAACAAGCCTTCGTGATAAGCTCATTAGTGCAAGAAGTCAGTTATCAAAATTGATCACGACTACAGACTTCTTAGAGATCTTTGCTTGTAAGCAATTATCTGTTTCAGCAGATGGCAACCTATCATGCTGTAATATAATCCAATACATGTTTCCTGGAAAAACGGGATTACTGGCATTGAAACAAGAGAATCTTAGGTTTCTTTATATAAAAGGGAATAAATTAAATATTAAGGCTAGACATACTTAAGTGAAAAGAAATTTTTTCCATAATCTGTGTTAAATACATAAGTCTGAAACCAAAACCGCTTACGGCAGTCTTTAAAGCGATTCGGTATCCAATTTTAAATTCTGACCTGAAGCTGTGTTATGTAGCCGTAATCTATACTTATTAAGTTATTTAAACATTTTTTAGAATCGAATAGAATCCCAACATTACATGGTTCGGTAACAGCTTTTCTGTAACAGAAAACGTTAGACCCTTAATTGTGTTTTATTGCTTAAGAAGCTTTAATAAAGTTTTATTTTTATAATTCCATTTCCTATTAATCAGGATTAAATTAAAAACAAAAGAAATGGATACCAACGAGATTTGTGCAGCCGCAGTTGTTCTTATATACTACACGAATTTTATTGTTGTTGTTGTTACTTATTTTAAAAATACTTCTGCAGCAGTATTTAAGTAAATAAAAATTTCCAACATTATCCAAAAATAATTTCACTTTTCCTTTCAGTCTCACTACAACTCAGGCCCTCTTATGTGTTATTGCTTTTGGTTTTGCTTTTAACCACAATTGTTGTTTATCTATAAAAGAAAAAATAAACTTAAAAAAGGAAAATAAATACGATACAGGACAACAGGATAATGCTTAAAGTAAACGTAAGAAACAAAGCTTAAACAATAGCGACCGAGAACACAACCAAACCAGTACAAAACCAAACCAGAAAAATAACTGACAACCAACCGAGTACAGCTGATGTTGTTCTTTTATCTTAATTTGATGGCGAACAACAACAACAAGAAAAATAAAAAAACAAAGAAAACAATTTGAATTTTTAATACTTGCAACACATACTTTAGAATTGCACACTGGCAGCTATTGGAACAATTTTCAATAAAACTGAGTAAGCACTCACACATACTCACAATATGAATAAAGAAATATCCTGTAATAGCATTTACAGTTGCATCTGAATGATCATTTATGTTTAACAAGTTGCATGCATGTTGGCTTTTAATATATGTACATACGTAAACAACAGCAGCAAAAAGGTCCATGACATATGATTTTATTTTATTTCATTGTGTTTTATTTTTTTATTTTCTTTTGTACAATCTTTATTTATTGTGCGTTTGGTTTCTCGAATTTTTCTCTCCATGTCCTCCATTGTACGTATTTTCCACACGTGTTAAGAATTCTTTGCCTTTGTTTTCGTATGTGTTTTTATGGTATGCTATTTGGCTAAGAAGATGGGCGTGCACAAGTAAAGGAGATATCATCTGCATATTTGAAGACTTTGCAAGAGTATTCTGACTGCATAACATCAGCACCATCAGCAACAAGCAATGATAGTAGAAATAAAAGTAAATGCCATAGTAATACCCCTTAAAAGTGCTCATACATATAAGTACATTCAAATAAAATTTATACCTGACAATTCTATCCTTATAGACAGCTCAAAACAAATACAGTCGCAAACAAAATGTTGCTGATGATAGAAACGCAATACCTAAGTCCAACATAATCCCTATTTTCAAGGTCACGCATCAGACGCCTTTTTGGTTTTTTTATTATAAATACAAACATAATCTGTCATTACAACGCTTCAGTCAGGATTACGATTTAAATTTTCACATCACTTACGTTGTGTGTGTTTTATTTTCCACATGAGTGAGGGGACTTACAGTTTAATTTAAATAAACTTTTCATGGCAATTTCTCATTTATTCTTAGATTTTGAGCCAGAAATCTGCTTAGAAGAATTCGCTGATGAAAAAAATTCTTCATATTTTTCCGTTTTTCTGTGGCCTTACGTCTAATAACCCAACACATTACCTACTAGACTACGTGAACTACAATCCCAGTTTCAATTCTTGTATGCGACTTAAGTACAAACTACAGTATATTAAAGTATTAAGAAAATCTTTCTGCTTTTTATTGCCCAGTGTATCTCAAAATATGAATACTATGCTTTTTTATATTTTTTTTTATTTGTTTCTTCACTGATCACCACTTTTTTGAAATACACTCGACTATGTAGCCGTGTTTGTTGTATATTTTATTTGAATATTCTAAGAATTGCTTCGACGGAAGACAATTTGTTTTCATTTTACTACTTAAAACACTGCGCTGATATATTTCTAACAGTAACAGTTACAATTGCATTCGGACAATTGTAGAGTCATTGTTGTGAATGATTTCAAGAGAGGGAAATCCAAATAATAACTCATTCTATGGTACTTATTTTAGCCATTGTTTAAGATATGGAAAATGAAAAGAGAATACAATACAGGAGTGCAAATAAATGTATGCAATCCACAGTGAATTTCTTATGGATTTATTGTGTAGGCAATATAACTTATAAAGGAGGATATAAAAGAAGCGTCGAGTAATTAAGAAGAATCGAAAGCAGATAATTGCTGTATATTAAATACAACCGCATTCTGATCAATTTTTTGCCATTAAAAAATTTTAATGATGAGATTAAATTTTGTACACGACTTCTACAAATGAAAATCCTTCAGTAAAGCCAAGTAAAATAAGCTGCTTAAGCCTAAACCCCCACAGTTAAATATTTTTTTAAATGTATTCACGAATAAAATTATTTTCCATTTTAATATGGTGCGTTTTTATACACACACACGCACACCCAAACACTTATCTATGGAAACAAAATAAATGGGAGTACCAGACTGAATCACTAACACACTGTGTTACAAGTTACAACATCCTGCTCAAAAAAAAAAAAACGTAAGAACAGCTTTGAAAAGAAAAAAAATCGCATTGGGAAACCTAATGAGCACAATGGTGACGTTGATACTGAATGTGATGATGTCAGTTAAAACGAAAAGGAAGAATGATGAAGAGAAGGAGAGACATAAACGGAATATAAGAAAAATAAGAAATAAAATTAATTAAAATAAATAGGCAGACTAACAAACGATGGCGCCGCGACGTCAAGCTTTACAATTTTATTTGCATTTTACCAACACAGTTAACGTAATCGGCACGGCGCATTTTGACAGCAATGAAAACGTATTTTCATACAAAAATTACAGAACGTGGAAGAAAATTCAAATAAAAAATATTATTGTTGGCTGACGCTGCCAGCCTCATCAGCCTAATGTTTCTCTGCCCAATTTGCCAAAAGGCAATACAAAATACATAATTGAAGGCATAGGGAAAGGAGGAAGGCATGCGGAAAGGGAAAACGTATTGTGAAATATTTGAAAATGTGAAAAGTTAAATTTAATATCTCTTCCCTAAGCACTGTCACAGTATATAACTCAAATACACACACTCACACACACATTCGAATACACATACACGTACAGCCACACATATTCTTATTTCGCTGTCATAATGATCATAATAATGCTAATACGGCTTTAACTAAAATTTGTGTACTCAACACTCACACATTAAATATACGTTCTCATATATACGGTAAACATATTTTATGGGCGAATCCACATTGAAGTCGACAAAGTTGGATGAACATTTTCGAGACAATTGTATTCTGCAGTGATGGAAGGGTATGTAAAGTTGCTTTGAGGCAAAAAGTTAGGGTTTTGTTTAAATAAAGTGTCATCTCTAATACGTCAGAGTATTTTGTGTTTTTTTAGTGATTTCAGCGTCTAATTATTTAAAAAGTATATAGTTTCTTGCACAAATAATTAATAGTTTATTAGAAAAGTAATATCGTCTTTGTGAGCAGACGTGTTTTTTATCTCTCTTGAAAAATTTGATGATCTTGTTCCAGATAATTTTTTTTTTAATAATTACTAAATTAATAAGACAACATTGTGAAAGTGGATGTAAGACATAGGACAGGATTAATAAAATAAAAACAACATAAGAAGGAAATACTTTTTAAAATCAGTCAAACTTGTAAACAATAAATTGAATAATTTACATTACAAACCAATAACAAAACAAAATAAAATACAAAATACAAAACAACATTACGAACCAAAAACAAAATAAAATAAAATTTACAAATACAACTTCAAAACAGCTAAATTTTTGTTCTTAAATTTCTGTGCTTAAAATTTTAAAAAAACACCGAAATTATATAAACGAAACAATAACAAAACATTACAGTACAATTACAATAACAAAAGACTTAAATCTTGTCGCGCCAAAAGTGGTAAATAATAACGAAACATAAATCAAAACAAAACAAAATAAAATACAAAATACAAAACAACATTACGAACCAAAAACAAAATAAAATAAAATTTACAAATACAACTTCAAAACAGCTAAATTTTTGTTCTTAAATTTCTGTGCTTAAAATTTTAAACAAAACACCGAAATTATATAAACGAAACAATAACAAAACATTACAGTACAATTACAATAACAAAAGACTTAAATCTTGTCGCGCCAAAAGTGGTAAATAATAACGAAACATAAATCAAAACAAAACAAAAATATATAATCTTCTTTTGTTTATAAATTAATTCTCCTGTCAAAATAAAGTTTTTGTGGAACTCATTTT
>JABZEU010000013.1:0-60970 GCA_014635995.1 Sarcophaga peregrina
TTTAAAGAGGCTTTATGTTGGTGAAAATATACAACTGTACGCTGTTGAGTTAAATTTAAAAACATATGTATATGTTGTATTAGTTTAACACTACTACCACCACCCATATGCCTATTCTCTCTCTCGCACCCCCATATTCAAAGATCGTATTCCTTACTATGAAAACTAATTGACAGTGCACTGCGAGTTATATGAATTCGAATTTATAAAAAAGAGTAAAAATCAAAAAGAATTAAAACTACTTTTTTGTAGCCACTACTTTTAACACATACCCACACACATACCCACACACATATACATATACATATATGTATATTCTCGTTACCACATATATTTTTATATACTCCGTCTGTCATAAACTGGAGCACAGTAAAGCCACTCATTCAGTATGGCAGTCAGTTGTTTGTTGATATGAGTACCAGATGGTTGTGTAAATGTACTTGGAAATCCTGTGTGTATGTGTGTGTACATATCAACAACTCTCGTCATAAAAGTTAAACTTAATTGAAATTTGCTCGTGCCAACATTTATTGACAATCCAAATAGTAGAACAGTTTCGGTATCAATTTCAGGTTTTATTTCAAAAACATATTTCGTTTGGAAGGCTCAAATACAGTGGGCACTTTTTATGGGTTAACGGTAGAAAGTATTGGGAATAAACTACTGTAAAATAAGTGCTGTTTGATAAATATGTATGTATTGATATTGCAACGATTAAAGTGCCTTTGCTAAATACCTTTCATGAGATAAAGCCAAATTCGTTTGTGTCTTATGGTTCTGGTGCAAACCTCAGGCCATTCAATTGCAGGTGATAAAAGCCGATTATCATATGGCCATATGGGCCGAAGTCTAGTGGGTAGAGTGTCGGCTTGCCACGGTTCAACCCACAGGTCAGTAGATTTCAAGCAAAACTCTCAAAATAATTAAAATAAACACGAAAAAGTTTCTGAAAAAACTGTCCTTCAGTGTATGTCTTGTCACTCTTAGATAAAATTAACACACATAACAAAAGCGGCATGAGAAACTATGTAGTAAAGGGTTGTAATAACCAATTTTGTATGTATGTTTTCATACCGCCCTGTATAGGCGATAATCGTTTTTCTATCATTTTCTTCTAAAAAATACGAGCCAGTAATACTTTCAGACTGTAATGTGCCCGCACAAGTTGTATTTTTCCATATGCAAAGGCCTTTCAATTACAACAACTGGTTTCTTCCGACCAATAACCTGCCATAGATACATAGCGAATAGTATGCTCGTTTTAATTGTTGATTGTTTATATGGGTGGAAGTGCAAATCCAAATGCAAAATGTTTTATAATCATCCATGTGATAGTTTAAATTTGCTGAAAGGGATTATCTTTCTGTAGAAAAAGTGGTATTTCTGCAATGATACATAGGCTTAACCACACCTTTCAAGTTTCCAGTCCAGTCCCAATTTATGAAATGTGTTTAGACATCGACTTTTGCAGAAAGTTTTGACAACTTTGCCACAGCTGGTAGGTTTTTATGTTATATTTTTAATTACTAACAATTAATTAATTAATCACTCACATCGTAATTATTTATTTTATTAAAAGTTTTAACTCTGTTGTTGCTTGTTTACTTTTACACTGTTTAATTGTTTATATTTCTTGTAATTCAATTTAGATGATTGTTTCTTCAATTTTTGTTTTTATAGATTTTTGATATTATATGTGCTAAAATTTTGTTAAATGGGTTTTAAACAATGGTATTTAGAGTTCCTTGTTACCGATAACTCCTGGCAGGATCGCCATGTAATATTAATAAAAGACATTTTATTTATTTATAGCGGGAACAGCCGCTAATGCGACTGTTCCCTTGTTTAGTCTTTATTATATTAATTATGCTTATCTATAATAAAACTTAACTTAAGCTAAACGTCTTAATGTCTAACACTTCATGAGTGTGGGAATATGCTGAGACAGCATAATACATGCTGTCCAGCATTTATGCAGTGTGGACAATATCAACAAGAATGTGTTGATATTAAGTTGCATACAGAGGGTATGGCAACTAAGACTTGTCAAACACACTACAATGTCCTGTCACTCTTAGATAAAATTAACACACATAACAAAAGCGGCATGAGAAACTATGTAGTAAAGGGTTGTAATGACCAATTTTGTATGTTTGTTTTCATACCGGCCTGTATAGGCGATAATCGTTTTTCTATCATTTTCTTCTAAAAAATACGAGCCAGTAATACTTTCAGACTGTAATGTGCCCGCACAAGTTGTATTTTTCCATATGCAAAGGCCTTTCAATTACAACAACTGGTTTCTTCCGACCAATAACCTGCCATAGATACATAGCGAATAGTATGCTCGTTTTAATTGTTGATTGTTTATATGGGTGGAAGTGCAAATCCAAATGCAAAATGTTTTATAATCATCCATGTGATAGTTTAAATTTGCTGAAAGGGATTTTCTTTCTGTAGAAAAAGTGGTATTTCTGCAATGATACATAGGCTTAACCACACCTTTCAAGTTTCCAGTCCAGTCCCAATTTATGAAATGTGTTTAGACATCGACTTTTGCAGAAAGTTTTGACAACTTTGCCACAGCTGGCAGTATGTTAATCGGCATATGTATGCTCTAATACAACTTAAAAATTTACCAAACAATACTTCATTTTTAAACAAATTACCCACTGCTAGTTTTTAATTGGCATTTAATTTCATTTTTTTCTTGGAAATATCATTTCCAATAATATTTGTTTAGAAAATTTCGTTTTCCACTAAGAAAAATTTTATGTTAAAATTTTTTTGACGTTCTCATTTCCAAAATTTTGTTCTAGATTTTATTTTCTCTGAATGTCATCAGATTCGTTTTTTTTTTGTTTTTGATTGCTTTCTAAAGTCGTTTAAAAATTTTGGAAATATTTTTAAAACCTTTTGAGAAATATTTTCCATATTTTAAGGATATTATTTCCGGTCTATTAAAAAATATTGGAGCATGTAAACCTAGCTAAAAATAGCCAAACAACAGCAGTAAATAAAAGAGGAAAGCAAAAAGCAAAGATAACCTGAAGGAAACACGTTTCCTTAATAAAACGTGTCTGGCATACGTAAATAAATATTTTGTAGGCACTTACATTAGGTTACCTTAAGTTCGTCTTATGTTTTTCTATCTTTTATTTCAAAAACAAATTTCTGGGAAACATTACAAATTAAGTTAAAGCAAGAATAACTATTTAAATCAAAGGAAAAAACTAAAAGGAAGTAGAAGCAGAAGAAACTAAAAACGAAAAGCATGGAATAAGTAAATTTAACTGCATACATATTTACAAGAGGCGTGGTGTGATTTTAAAATGAAATTGTCTTCGTTTCGGTCTGGCTAACATGCAATCAAACGCATAAACCACGTTTGCTAACTATCGTTTTAGTATTCATTTAATGCATATTAAGCATACGATGTGGCCTAACACAATATTTAGGCCATTTTTCCGGGGCCATGGTGTCATTATGGGAAATGGTCAGTTTAGTTTAGTTGTTAAGGAAGAATTTCCTTTCATTGTTTATAATTGTCATTTATGTTCAATAAACGGAATGGGATAATGCGGAACGTGTGCCAAAGGATGTATGTGAACAATGTGGTACTTTTTCAAATTAAGCATAGTAACTTCAGAAAGTCTTTATAACTTATTAAATATTAGCGGGAAGGCTTTTCAAGAAAGATCAAAACTCCTACACAAATTTAATAAAAACTTATAAACGAAAATCCATACATACATATACACATACGTAATTGTTTACTACACCCCTTTAGTTAGGAGTACGACCTAGTTCGTCACACCACTGCGTGTGTTAATTTTGTAAAAGAGTGCCGGAATCTACAGTTCGAACTTCACTACGAATGACAAATTTTTGAAAAGCTTTTTCATTACAATTGTATTTACTCACAATACCTACTCGACTACTTCAACTACTAACGATGAGTATTATTTATGAAAAAATTAATCAGTGTGATGGCAACTTTCTTTACTTTAACTTAAAGACATCCAAAAACTGAAGCCTTTAATGACCAAGGCATGCTTTAAATCGATAAACTCGTAGAGAAAAATATAATGGTGAACTTATTTAACACTAGAACAGTTTTTATTCTTCGTTTCTTCTTCTCTTAGTCACTGATTTCTAATAATTTATTTTTTTTAATTTCCTATACTAGGTCAGACCATGCTGAAGTGTAATGTAAATTCCACCTTTGTATGATGACCGATAAATTAATCAGACATTAATTGTTATGTAATTTATTTATTCATTTAAATACCATTAGTTTTATTAACTATTAATTACTTTGATTTAATAAACATGCCTTTTTATGTCCATACAAATGCTATCAATAACCATTATTAGGCCACACTGCGTATAAATAATTTCATTCAATAGTTTGCATACAATCCACGTTACTCATACGTCGTGGTTTTCTATTGTTTTATAAGCAAATTTTTAGTTAAGTGAACACATATTCGTAGTGTCATCTACAAAAACAACAATAATAATAACTACGTAATATAGAAAAATAATTTAAATTATCAGGAAATTTATGAAATAAACTTCTTGTGGTAATTAAAAGAAAAATTTTATCAGCAAAAATTCACTTGACTTTTAAAAGTCAGTCATGCCAAGCATGTAATTCAGAACAATGCACAACCCAAGGCCATGGTATTATAAATATGAAATCTTAGGAATTTATTTATTGTAATTGTATTGTGTTTTCTAAGCCATAACAACTGCAGTAACAACAATAACTTCAAGACAAATTATAAAGGAATTCATAGCTGACATTTGTCATACACATATAATAAATAAGATAAGATGAATTATTTGATTTTAACTCAACAATTGTGAATTATTTGAAGAATTTCATATGCAACAGTAATATTTATGCATTGAGAAATAAAATATACTCTTAGCAATGCCAATTCACGGAGAGTTAGAGTTCAAATGATTTATTTATACTAACGAGACTTAAGTATTTTCCTTGAATTTTTTTCTTTCTTTTCAATTTATTATTGTTTAATCAATAACAACAAATTATCCGATGGCACAGATCAAGTTAACAAATTTTGAAATTTATTTGAATAGAAAAAGAAAAATAAACTTGAAAGAGAAATAAAAAATAATAGATAAATAAAACAAATTTATTATAAATTTTATTCATAAATTTGAATTTAAAATTCTATTTTTGTGTACCTGACTATATTTCAATTCAATTTAAATTTCATTGAAAATATTTAAAAAAATATTACGAAATATTTTTTCTGTACATATTCAAACAAAAATATAAATTATGCATGACAAATTTAATTGGAAAAAGATTAAATACGAGATATAATGATGTCAATTGAATTAGTAATTTGGATTCTAATACAATTTGGGTAATTCAATATTTAATGTTTCAAATAAAAACATAGTAAACATATTAAAATCTTTTTGGAAATCATTTTAGTTTATTTTGAAAGATTAGCTACAACATTATGAATCGGCTTGAAACAACTGATAACGTTTTTTTTTCCTTTTAGAAGACCTCCACTCCGGAGATGTCCCTGTGATAGAATACTGAAATAGAAGCCACATTATGACGATGCTCCAAATAGTCAATAAGGTTGGATAACCTTCCTGTCATTAATGCCGAGATTGTTGTATGTAGGTCTAGTAGATAGTGCGTTGGCTTATTAGACGTAAAGCCAGGGTTCGAGTCCCAGGACAGAAAGTATTTTTTCGGCGATTTCTTCTCAGCAGATTTCTACCAAAAACTCTAAGAGTAAATAAAATTGCCATGAAAAGTTTCTCAAAAATCTGTCGTTCGGAGTCGACTTTAAACTGTAGGTCCCGCCACTTATGTATAAAATTAACACACACAACATAAGTAGTGTGAGAAACTAGGTCAATAACCAATCATGTATGTATGTTATGTATGTTCTCTGTCAGATATTATTTAATTACTTACTTACTTACTTATCAGAATATTAGTCACGTCTTACGATAGAGGTCTCTACTACTCAGTAGCCCACAGTTTATTTCCATACTGACTATCCATCCTTGACTATATCGTCTGTAACTAGAATCCCATACGCCGCATATTCTTATGCTGCTATTTGCACTGTATTGTTCTTTTTTTTTCTTTCTTAAGAAACCGAGGTACAGGAATGCTGCTTTCGATGCTTGATAGAGCTACCAGCGAACATCGTACTAAATTTTCATGCCTTAAACATCAAAGTCTCGGGGTCTCTAAACATAAACAATCATTTTAAATGAGACGAACTAGATTCCACAAAAATATGTAACTTCATTATAGGTCTCTTCATGATAATATGTGTGGTATATCCCGATCTTCTACTTGCCATTAGTTTTAGTTTGTTAGGTTCCCAATGCGGATCCCAATTAAAATATTACTCTTTTAACACTCAATTAAATTCAATGCAAATGGGATTTCGATAGATTTGACTGTCTCGTAATGTGAACTTAATACATTACCATTGCCAGAGGCATTTTTTATATGCATGAATTAAAACATGACTTCAATCATGAAATAATTAAACATTAAATCTATTATTTCCTAATCCCTTAAGTAGCGCTCGCATATTGTTTTCCTTTTTTGTTCGTTTTGTTTTAATTATCTTTTTTTTATTATTTCTTTACGTATTCTCTCTTTTTCTATAATCATGTAATTCAAATACTTAGTTTGAATCACTTTTTTTTATTGTAATTTTATTGAAATATCTTTTAATTTATTGGCAATCATTTTGAACAAATATAGAGGATAAAAAAATATAAACAAACAAGAATACACACAAATTAAAATATAAATAAATAATAAGCAAATAATATCCGCTTTTTTACTTTCTTTATCTCTGTTTAATCGAGGAATTGTTAATCGACTATGGAAGCAGTAAATGCATAAATTTAAGTTTTTCAATATATCCTTCTATTTTTAATTATTTTTCCATAAGTATTACAAAATATGTACATTAAATTAAAGCTATTCAAATAGTATAACTAATAAAATAAAAATATTTCACTAGCTCTGCCAAATTCTTAAAATAATCTAAAATAAAGGCCTGGGACACTTAAGTATTTCAATATATCCTTCTATTTTTAATTATTTTTACATAAATACTACAAAGTATATACATTAAATTAAAGGTATTCAAATAGTTTAACTAATAAAATAAAAATGTTTCACCAGATCCGCCAAAATCTTAAAAAAATTTAATATAATAGGGACACTTAAGTTTTTCAATATATCCCTAAATTTTTAATTATTTTTACATAAATACCACAAAGTATATACATTAAATTAAAGGTATTCAAATAGTTTAACTAATAAAATAAAAATATTTCGCTAGCTCTGCCAAATTCTTAAAAAAAATTAAAATAAAATAATAAGGACACTTAAGTTTTTCAATATATCCTTATATTTTTAATTATTTTTACATAAATACTAAAAAGTATAGACAAGTATATAGATTAAGAATTTTGGTTAGATTTGACATGTAGTTTTCCATACAATTAAGTGATTTTTTTTTACCGTTCAATCCACATTTTTTATCTCCATTTCTGCATAATTTTACCCACCACACTACTTTGCTATTGAAATTTAATACGTTTTTCTATGATTAAAGAAAAAGGAGTCTGCTCTTCTCTCTGTTCTATTCTTTTTTATGAATTTATCCTGTACAAGGGACTAGAAAGAAAAAAAAATTAATACGATTACTGCTTATATTTGTTTAATTATTTTTATTATTTCTATGTGTATGTGTGAGTGTGTACACCTTAGGTAATGTGTTAGACTATGAGGGAGAGTGAGATAGAGAAGGAAATTAATGCATGTTGTTGTTCCAATCTCTATATTAACAGTTTAAATAAACGAACACATTTTTACACAATAATAATGCAAACAAATATGGCTTCTACACAGTCAGCCATTTATATAAATGGGTAAGCGTTTATGTGTTCACAAATTAAAACAAAAACAATGTCTGTATTGCGTGTTAGTTATATGTATGAAAAAACAAATATATGTAGTTGCTACAATGATCAAATAAAAATTATAAATAAAAAATAATTTTTAAATGAACGATATTAAAAAAATAAAAAAAATTTTTTATGTAACAAACATTTAAATTTTTAATAATAAAAAAATAAAGTTTATTATGCAAAAACCACACAAAGCAAATAATAAAAGAGAGAATGAAGAATGCAATGAAATACAAAAAAAAAATTGTCTACAATTTTCCAATAAATATTTAATTTTGCTTTTGTACGTACACAAAAATCTGTTCTTTTTCCAATACAATTTTATGTGTGTTTCATTCATTTTTTTTTACGAATAACGTAATAAACTGACATATTTTTTAATTTAATCACCATCATCAATATTTAATTTATATTTTATAAAGAAAACAAAAAATCGAATAAAAAAATTAACTTAAAAATTCAGAAAGAAAACAAAAATAAAAAAAAAATTTGATTTTCGTTAAATATCAAATTGTAATCACTGTTGTTAAGAGACACGTCTGTCTACGTCGACCAGGCATAAAGTTTTTGTTGTATATCTTCCTCTTTTCCGATTACCAATCAGTTCCACCACCGAGCTGGATTATTCCAAGTCTGTTTAATAAAAGGAAACAAAAACTACAGGTACAGTAGAAGCTCACAAATTAGAACCTCCAGTAATTCGAAATTCCAGAAATTAGAACAGAGCTTGCAATGCATTATAGGCTCTAAAATTCGAATTTGAAAATTTAATTTCTGAGCGTTTTTTTGTTTTGCTTTTTTAACACAAGAAATCCTTAAATTCTATTTATTTTGTAAAACTAAAAAAGGGAAATCACCAAATTATATACGTTAATCCGCATTTGATATTTTTTTTTTTGTCGCATTTATGTATTTTGTGGCTAGATTGTGAATTGTTTTCTTGTTTTTCTTAAATAATATTGATCCAAAAAAAAAAAAAAAATAATAATTTAATGTGTTTTATTTTAGTTTTTAAAAAGAATAATTCAGAAATTAGAATTGCCTCGAAAACAGAACGGTTCGAATTTGTGAGCGACTACTGTATTTATCCGACTTTCCTTTCTTAGCGATAGACTAACAAACAATTCATTGCAATTAATTGTATTTGCCCGTAGACAGCTAGGAGACGTTAGCTTAGCAAATAATTATATTGTTTCGCCAACATTTTGTTCTAATGAAACCCGTTTAAAGACTCTTAAGACTTAAAATACTGGGGTCTAATCACCGCTGTCGATATCGAACTACCTATCGAACAAAATTAAAATACGATACCTATCGAATTGCCAAATTACAGCTTTCGATAGCTATCGAATCGAATTTCATTTCTAATTGTAAAAGATTTTATTGAATTTGTAATAGATTCAGAACATATGTTTATCTTTGTAAACAAAACAATAATAAAAGCTGTAAAAGAAATACAAAAAGTTAAAGAAAATAATTTAAAATGACCGAACACATATTGATGCTGGAATATTTATCTTCAGCGAAATCTGAAAATGAAGATAATTTAATGCACGTTAGACGTCAATTGCGGGATAAAAGTGACATACTATCCTTGCCAGCTAAAACGTAAGTAAAATTTTTATTAAGCAAATGTTTTTTATCGGTTATCAATTTGTTTTCCAGATTTAAACAGCGATTTAGATTATCAAAAGAGGCATTCAATTATGTCCTCTCCGGGTATATGTCAACAGCAGTACCACCAACGCTCCAGTTAGCCGCAACACTTTCGCTTTTAGCTACTGGATCCTTTCAACATTCGGTTGGCAACGACTATTTAATCGGAATGTGTCAAAGCTCAGTAAGCAAAATTATAAAAAACGTTGCAAAGGAAATGGAGGCAAAACTATGTCCTAATTTTATAAAATTTTCTCCAAATGAATCAACGGAATGCATGGAAACTTTTATGAAAAAGTACAAGATTCCTGGAGGTAATAGTCTTCAAATGATTTGTTTTTTTATCCTTCATAGTTTTTATTTCATTAGTTATAGGATGCATTGACGGTACCCATATTGGACTACAAAAGCCCTCTCATAACGAACACATCTTCTTCAATCGGAAAGGGTTTCATAGCTTAAATATTATGATAGTAGGTTCATGAAAAATAAGATTTTATTTAAACTAATACTTTATTTTTAGATTTGTGACCACAAGTACAAGATTTTGGCAATTAATTCAAAATATGGTGGAGCGGCACATGACTCTTTCGTGTGGAAACATTCTAATGAAAGGGATTTGTTGGAAGAACTTCATAGCGAAAAAAAATTAAAAAATATTTGGCTTTTGGGTAATTTCAACTGGAATAAATTGTTATCACGCTGTTACAAATATCATTTTTCTTAATTTCTAGGTGACTCGGGGTATCCTTTGGAGCCGTGGTGCATAACACCGTACAGAAATCCTGTAGAAGGATCAATGGAAGCTCATTTCAATGACGTTCACCCAAAAGGTAGATGTATAGTTGAGAGAACTATTGGAATCTTTAAGGGACGTTGGAAAATACTTTCCAACTATAAAAGAAGTCGTTATGGTGCCGAAAAAGTAGCACAATTAGCCAATGTATGTGCAGCCTTGCACAATGTTTGTGTAAAATTTAAAGTAGAATAGTACACAGAAATTACAGTTCCAGAATCTGCCCAAGTTGAAATAGACAGTAGTGTTGAATCACATTTGACCAAAATCGGCAGCAAAATAAGAGAACACATAAAACTTTCCTTGCTTAATAATTTGTAAACATTAGATGTAATGAAAAACACAAAAAATAAACATACTTTTATTAAAAATAAATTAAAATTAGCACAACCTAGGATTTCATTGAATTTGTACTTCAAAATTTTAAAATAATACAAATAGACTCCTTGTCTTTAAATTATTTAGTATACTTATTAAGAAATTTACATTTGTTTTTAGGCATTTCGAGTTTGTAAAATTTAATTTATATTGTTATTTAATTCTATGTAAACATTGTTACTCTTACATGTTAATTAGTTTCATACTGCAATATAAGACATATGGTCTTGTGTATGGAGCTTTTAAATAAAATAAAATAAATAAATAAAATAAATAAAAGTTTTTATTTCAAAATCAAGCATTATATTTTTCATATTGGCAATGTGTTGTTCTCTTTTAATTGAGTGATCGTTCTTTTAATTGTATTAATCGATCAAGCTTAGAAGACATATTCTTTTGGTGCTCTTCAACCTTCAATAAATTGGACTGTAAGAGCTACATAATTAAAAAAATGTTAAAACTTACATATTAAACTATTTTTGGACAGCCGCTCAAATTCAAAAACTTTTATTTTGTTTACGTCTTGTAAAGAAAACACTCTATCGATGACTCGATATCGAAAGCTATCATTTCAAATTTTGTTTATTTTTGTTCGATATCGAATGCCGTGATGCCAAAATAAAATTATTCGATCAAAATAGCTCGATATTGACAGCGGTGATTAGACCCTGTGTTTCGTATTTAATTTTGTTGGCAGCCAGCTTAACACGTTTATTTATTCATTATGCGCACAATTAAATATTCCATCATGATTTTTACTTGGTTGTGTTTCTGTTTGCCAACAGAAAGTACAGATTAATTCAAGTCAACTTTGTATCTACACGTTATCAATAAATTGTTTTTGTTCAAAACTCTTACCGTTTAGAAAAGTATAAGTGAAAATATTCTGTAGTCTTCTCGTGCTCTTAGAGATAATTTATCTATTCTTAAGATAATTTATTGAATTAATTGGTGTACTAGTTTTTTATAATTCCGACGACTTTTTTGTCAGCTTTGATATTCCCTTCACGATTCACAAAAAATTCTCACTGTCTCTACCTGATGGTCGCACTATATTTCTCTAGGGAGTAAATGAATGTCTATGTCCCTATTCCCTATACCTTCGAATCATATTTATATGCCAAAATAATAAGCTTTTCTTAGAATGCCGAAGCTAATAACCTGGGTAGCAGTCAAGGCTCAGAATTCACTCCTTTACAAAAGTTTTTGCAGATGACGCCACCAGCAAGATATAATTTTAAACTGGCAAAAATACGAGTATCTTTCCGCTTTTTAGCGCAGTGTATATACGTAGTAAATTCGCCATATCTAAAGCTACTTTCGAATGATACAAACATATCTCCTTCCAATTTATTCCATGACACATAACGATCAGTCCATGGCACTCGGTTTTGACTTTTTCTTTACGTACTAGACAGTGGAAGTGGTTCTAAGCATCGGTCATGCGTTCTTCCATTTACAATATTAAAATTTTTAGCTCACAGTACATAGGCAACAGCAGAATTTTTACCTTTTAATAGGTACATATATTGATGTTTGAACCTCATATTAGTAGGGGCATGTATACTAGGGATGCCAAATGGGATCGATTTTTAAAAATCCCGGGATTCGGGATCTTGTTAATCCCGATATTTCGGGATAATTCGGGATCCAAAAATTCCGAAAAATCACGGGAAAAATCGCGATTTTCTCTTAATAATAAAAATATTTCGTTAACAAAATCATTTGTATTCCAATTATGTATATCAGCATTATATGTCATTAAAAATAAAATATAGAAACAGCAAGACAAAAAGTAACAAAAAAAAAGTAAATTAACGAAAATAAAAATTAATCATACATATGAAATAGTTCCAATATAGCTATGTGCAGCTTGTAAATATTCACCTCTACCACCTCCTGATATAAATAAATCTATTTCTTTGAACAGTTGAGTAGCTAAATCAGTTACCCTTTTAATTCTTTTTATAGAGCTTTTGCATTTTTCGATGGCATCAAATAACTTTTTATCTATGGAAGTGGGGTTTTCCTCATCTGAGAAGCTATTATCGAAGTCAAGTGATATAATTTTTTTTTTCAGGACCTTTTGTAGGGTCAAAATTCATATGGATTCACAGTCCCGAAAATCTCGAAAAATCCCGGGACAAGTTTTTAAAAAGTTTTTTTGTGAATCCCGAAAATCCCGGGATTTCGAGATTCGCGATTTCCCGATTGGCATCCCTTATGTATACCTAACACCATCATCTACGAGCTATTGTTGTATTGTTCGACGAGTCGAACGATTAGCTTGTCGAGAAGAACTAGGACATGGAGAGATAAATAAATTCCATCGAATATTAGAAATTTATCCCACAATTTGAATTATTTTTTGTTTTTATGTTCAATGAGAATCTATAATTTGATAGAAATCTTAATCCATAGCTTCATAATCATGTACTCTACTGTAAATAAAATTTAGCATAACACTTCCACCAAAAGTGTTTGTGTTGTAGATTTGTTTTCATTAGTCATGTCATTAATGTAGTTGTACAACTTTTTTGTTTCCTATGTACATGCTCTCACTCTCTTTCTCTGGATCTTTCCCTGTATCTTTATTTAAATTTTGTTCATTTTCATTATCATGGTAGTTGTTAGTATTTTCTGCCATATAAGCTGTCCCTAGCGGTTAATTCTGTGGTGTTAAAAATTTATGTTTTGCAATTTTTTTTATCCCCCTACTCTTTAATTGTAGAGTTAAATTAATGAGGTAAATGCTTTTGAAAGCATGGCTGGATTTCTTTTCTCTTTTTGTTGGCGTTGTTTTTATCAAAAAAAAAGTTAATAAAATTGTAAACATTATGAAAACGGAAGCAGTTATCTGTGTGAGTATCCTTAAACGGAAGTGTAAAAGCGTAAAAGAGAGTGCATAGTAAAAGGGAAAGTAATTAAAGTATAAAAATGCCTTAACAATTGTGTATTTTTACTGGGATTTGTTACTTTCAACGACCATTTGCTAAATGATTTATAGCAATACAAACGCTTTGTAACACATGTCGTGGATTATATTTTAAAACCGTGAACTCATACCAACTGTACAGCACATATGTTTGTAACTGAAAGGAGGAGTAAAAGCAAATCAATTTTATTTTCCATGATATATTGTTACAAACATAGAATAAAGAGTTTATTCTAAAAAATAAAAAGAAACCAAGAATTTGCAATGAAAAAATACAAAAAACTACTAAAGGGTACGCCAAATAACTTTTTCTTTTTTTGAAACTGCGTTAAAAAACTACGGAATATTTTCTTAAATTTCTGTTTTTATTTGAAAGTACAATCCTTCCGGTTAATAATGGTTGAATAATTTTATTCAAATAGCTGCCTCAGCTGGCCATGAAGTAGCCTACATGATCCAATTTTTAAGCACGTTATCGATTGTGTGCAGCTGTATTTCACCAATGGCTTTACGTATATTGTCCTTTAATGCGTCAATTGTCTCTGGCTTGTCGGCGTAACACTTATCTTTGACAGCACCCCACAAATAATAGTCCAACGGTGTCAAATCGCAGCTCCGAGGAGGCCAAACGACATCAGCTCTGCGGCTGATAATGCGATCTTCAAAAACAGGGCGCAAAGAATAGAGTGTAGTTTCGGCTGTGTGCCGTCCTGTTGAAGCCAAATGTTATCAATATCCTCCTCTTCAATTTTTGGGAACAAAAATTCGTTCAACATGGCCCGATAACGATCGCCTTTGACTGCAACGGCCACTCATTGTTCATTTTCGAAGAAAAATGGACCAATTATGCCTCTGGACCAAAATCCGCACCAAAAAATGACTCGTTTTTTATTGGACGCATACCGTGATAATTAGGCCAAACAATATTCAATTTCAAATACCTTTCGTTGGGTCTACTTAAGAACAAACGAATTGGTGACAATCTGCAGTCTATGCCTAAAAACTAACCTCACTAATATAGGATTAACCAGTAACCCAAGGAACAAAAAATAATTTTGAATCCTTTCCTTAGTAGACTTTACCAAAGAAGCATAGATAAAATACAAGTTGCGATATGATAGTACCTGCGTATATTTAATCTGTCTCACAAATTTCTAATCCCATTAGACAGGGATTCACCCTAGAGACAGATCAAATGTTGGAAAAAAAGATATACATATCATAACAACTCCCGCAAAAGCTATAATTTCTATTACATATTCATTCGAAAATATGCTTAACCATATAGTGCCCAGAAATATTACAACTAAAAGACTTAACCGACTCTCTTGTAAAGGGTAACAGTGCTGTTGTTTAGTACAACTATTATTCCTTTTGCTACCGCCTTGAGGTTGTTCAAGGATAATAGATAAATTGAACATCCGCGTTTCTGTTGGGTAAGCAAAGTTATTAATGATCGTTAGTTTAGAACACAGAAGTTCTTTTATATACTGGCATGCATAGTTTGACGAAGTCCTCAAGGCCGCGACTCAAAATTGATAACAAACAAAAAAAAAAAAATCGTAAAATTATTTTATCCTCCATAGCCCTATCTTGTCTAAGTTAAATTGGGCAGCGACGAGTTCGGTTTTAAACTAACTTTTACACAAATTTGGTTTCAACAAAAAGCTTTGGCTAATACTTAAACCACCGAATTTATTAATTCGGAAAGCAAAAGAATGCAAAGGAAAAGGAAGTAAAAAGGAGTATAAACAGTGTCAAAATAAACAAAAATTAAGCCTAATTAGAAAGGGTTAGAAAGTGGTTATAACAATACCAAAATAAAGAAAAAAGATGGTAGAAAAAAAGCCAACAATAAAACAGTTTTTCCTTCTATTTTCTATATTTTCTTAAGTCTAGTAGGTAGTTCGAATCTCAGGTTAGACATCGAAACGAAAATATGAAAATATTTCTTTGGCGGCTTCCTCTCAGCAGATTTCTGGCAAAAACTTTGAGAGTAAATAAAATTACTATGAAAAGCTTCTCAAAAATCTGTCGTTCGGAGTCGACTTTAAGCACACAACATAAGTGGTGTTAGAAGCTATGTCGTAATCCTGACTGAAGGTTTGTAATGACAAATTATGTATGTTGGTATGTTGGTAAGTTAAGTAAGTTAACAAAAATGTAATATTATGACAATAGAGCCTTGAAAGAATATTTTATTTACTAACAACTTAAAAAGGAAAAAAAGAAACATGAAAACGCAACTAGCAAAAGAAATAAAATGTTTACAGGTCTATTCTTATTTCCCTCGAAATACCATGAAAAAATATTCATATTGACATACATATCCATACATATTTATATACAAGCCATGGCCGACAATATCCATAATGCTTAGAAACAGATGAAAAGGAAATTGAAATAGAACAAGTACGCTTATGTAAACCAGACACAACCAGTGTATACATTTAAGTGAATGAGTGTATCATTGCGGTTGTGATGTTATTAAACCGCAAAAACCATTAGAACGAACAGATGTCACAGCCATTATAGCAAAAAGGCCAATTACGGATAAGGTGCTTATAATTTATACAAAAATAAAAATATTAAAATAACAACCACATATGTACACTAGACTTTTAGGAAATAAAGTAACATTTCAGTAGCAGAGTAAAACTGAAAGCAAAACTAAACATTTACAAATTCAAAAACTACATGTCCATATAAACAATGCAAAAATAATAAATTATTTACGTATAAAATATAATCACAAATATAGAAAAAAATTAAGTAAATTTCAATTTTCATTTCAATGAAATGAACTGAACTAAATTGAACAGAAAAAACAAACAAAATGACACACCACAGTGCGTATACGTACTGGCTATAGTGTGTTGTATTCGAATTAAATATCAGTCATACGTACGGTTATTAAATATTGATTCTCGTTCACTTATTTAAACTCGCACACACTTGGTTGTTGTTTTTTAAGTGGGTAAAGCTTATTTGACAGTAGGTTGAGGGTACTATCGTAGTTAAATAGCCATTATTTATGTTCTATGGCATAGAAAACTGTGGTTTCCGTTAACAATTTTAGACGCGATCGCATTTATATTGATTGTGCCTTATTGTTGTTGACTTTTGAAGTGAAAGGGAGAAAGATGTGCTGATATAAGGTGTGGGAAATTACTTGATAGAAGGAAGTGTTTTAATTTTGTATTAGAAAGTCAAATGGATGTGGTTTATTGTCAATAAATAATTTAACCCTGTTTCCACTATTGTTCGATATTTTATCTGTTCTTTAATGTATGATAGTGGGGGTTTGTTCAATAGTAAGGAGAATTTTTGTGAATCTTTCAGAAATCCATTTGATTTGCACTGCTATCTTACCAAATGCAACATTAATTTTGTGTCTAAGAGCTGAAATTGTGAATATATCCATAATAAAGTCAACTGGGATGTAATTGCCTGAAGTGGCCATTAAACTGTTAAAACGCTTGCGATTAATTGAATTTTCAGTCAACTTTGTTTTCAACTTTTGTTTGTTCTTTCTTCAATTATGGAAATAGTTTTTTTCATTTTCGTTTTGCAGATGTCTGACCTGGGCCTTAAACCGTCAGATAAGCTAACAAACTACCTGCGAATTCAAATATATTTTTCACAAATCATCTTTGTTTTTACTACATTAATCAATCGTAGACCTCCTTGAATGTTTGGAATATTAAACCTGACATCGACCAAAATTGCTGTGATTGTTTGTATTTCCATAATTGAAATACTACCAAGTAAATATGATCAATTTGGATTCAAAATTTGCATATTTAATTAAATGAAACTAAATAACAAAATGTATGCAAATTGAAAGACAATATGCCAATAGTGTTATCATATAAGTTGTAATTTTCTTAAATCTTCAAATATTTAATTTAATGTGAAGTCTTCATTTGCAATTGCAATAGAACAGCACTGTGCAGCAAAACGTATGTTGTGTATTGAAATCAAATATGACCTCTACGTGGCACATTTAAGTATCTTTCAACGAGTAAACGGAATAACAAAATTGACAGCACCACTGGCAGGTAAACACGTAGTCCAGCATCTATACAAAAATAGCGAATAAAGTAAAACTATTCACTGAATACCAGCCATAAATTCAAAGTACAATTTCCACTCGGAATGGTTCTCTTTTTGCAACAAGGCTGAAATCTTTGTGGCAACTAAATACCCACTATAACGGTTGTCCCTAAAGTTTTTGATTTTTATTTTATTGATGAGTATTTTTGTTACTACAATTCGCAGAAAATCTTTTTATATTATGATTAGTATAGCATAAAAGCAAATATTTACTCAATCTGGAAAATGGGCAGACTTGTATGCACCACGTTGATGGGTTGTGTTAAAAGAACAAAAACGAAATGTATACTGTAAACGATGGAATTCATTTACGAGTGCATTAGGCATGTGGTCGGCCGAAAATATTTACCCACATACACCTATACCAGCATATTCTCACTGCTATACACTTCTACTCTCCTACCACGATTTTAAACATTCTACTTGTTATTTCAGCTTCACAACTTTTAACATTTTACAGTATCAGCAGTTGTTTTAGTTCTGGTATATCGAAATCCTCTTACACATATACTAACTACGAGGTTAACTCTTTCAGCACCTTTGCTCGTGACTTACATGTGAGTCTGTTTTAGTGTCTAAAAGTTTTTCTCATTTATCTTTCTCTTTCCCTCTTTCCTTAATAGAGTTCCGTTAAAGATTTTACAAACCAAAGCAATTGCCGATACCATATTAAAAAAATAGATCTTCTGCCGCCTACTTCACTAAATGCAATGAGAATGATGACAGTACAGGTGAAGCATTTTTTGCTTTTTGGCTGTGAAATGTTTATTTGAAATGTTCAAACAAAATATCATAAATATTGCTTGCTTTACACTTAATTGAACACAAAATAGCCTGACAGGCATTTCTTTTAAAGAGGCAAGTCTCATTAAAGCGACAATAGGACATCGGAAAGGAAAAGTAACATTTAAACGGAAAGTAGCAAAGTATCTCACGTCTATGCAAACTTTTCTTAATAAATGAACTGAAATTTCACACAGCATCTGCCATGTAGTGAACTCATCTGTGTTCAGGCCGAAATATTTACAATATTCTGCAACGACAACAATTGGTGGTGCACCATTCCATTTCACATTTTCTTATAGCATAAGAATACTGGGATATTAGTTAAGTTGGCAACAAATCTACACCTGTGGTGATTAGTGGAAAACACAGAATCTTTTGTAGATATATGAGCACATTTTTGATAGTCAGACTGGTGTAAGGGCACTAGAATCTTTCATAATATCTGGAAAATTGGTTGATGCATGATCAGAGGTGTTAAGTTTAGAAGTTTTAAAGACTTTGCAAGCTAAGTTCTGCCAGATTTGATTTACGTTTTATTGGCAGCTTCGATAAAGCCAAAAAAGAGCAACGAATATGACTAAAGTTATATAGACGACACACGGAAAACCACAAGTTCAAAGTCATTCAGAAAGGTACAACTATATATTGCCCAGTTTGCTATGATTGCATGCTTAGCATTATCTTGCCAAAGAATGAAGAGCCAGGTTTTCCATTTTGAATATTGATGAATATTGAAAATTAAAGAAGCTACGATATTAGAAAAGCAATGTTATATGACTTGCAGCTCGGCATGTTCATCCCCTTAGCTACCTTGTTTTGTTTGCTTGTTTATATCTAAATTTCTCATAACTTAAATGAGTATCAACACAAAGGCTTAAGGATTAAAAGAAATCTTTTGTTTTATTGTGTGATAAAAATTAAGCCTTTGAATGATCGATGAATTTATTCGTTTTTTTTTAATTTTTTTGTTATTTTAATTGCTGTTGTTGTTATATAGACTGAATTAAAAAATATAATTTCAATAGGACGAACGACAGAGACTGTAAAAAAATGGATTCTATTTGAATACGATTTTTTTCCAAAAAAAGAATAGGAAAAAATCGTTTACTAGCAAAAACTAAAGTGAAAACAGAATAAATGTTATTTGTTTAGTGAAAAAGAAACTAAGAACATCAAAATCATTCACTCCCTGTGTGTATTTTTTGATTTTCTATTCTTTTCCAGAAGAATTTATTTGCTTTTCATTTTTTTTTTATTCAAATAAAATATACTTTAAATAAAATAAACGATTTAAATTTAAATAAAAATTCCTGTGAAAGAGAAAAACTGTTTCACTGTTTTGTTTAAAAGCCTTGGCAAAAAACTGGATAGATTACTATCGAAATAATGGAAAAAGGTACAGGTTTAATGCAAATAACTGAACCTCTTTCCATACATTAAATATTTAATTTTCTCTTTAAATAAAGCATTTGATTTTATTGGCAAATACTTTTACTAGCATGTAAACAGTAATTTTGTAGTAATTAGTGTTAATTTTTTTTTTTTATTTTATCTGCTATTTGAATTGGTTTGTTCCCCTTATTTTAAACAAAAAAAAAATGAATTGTTTTTCATTTGCCATTAAATATTTACTATTCACCCTGTGACCATTTAATTTCAATCTGATTGTGTAGCCAATTGTAACAGGTTCTGTTATGTTTTCCAGCATTTTCTCTTTTTCCACACAAAAATGTCCCTTTAATTCCTTTTATGCAATTGTCATTAACAAACATTTGGATTGGCAAACTGTCACTAATGACAGTTTAATGGTCCTGTGAACTTTACCGTGTGCCAAAACTTTTCAAACTAAATTTTTCTCTCTCTCACTCTGCATTGTAACACCCGCAACAGCATTATTTCTGCTTCTATTTTCGTTTCCATCTTTTATGCTAAATCATTACAAATTTACTTTGTTAGGGGAAAAAAGGAACAAGAACAACAAATATAACAACTCACTAGAAAGTAGTAATGCGACAAAATTCAAGATTAAAGAGAAATTTTAAAAAATTATAACATTTGCAGATTTAGAGTAGATTTTTATTCAAAGTTTGTGTATCATTAGTCAAGAGGCAATCGTTGGAAAGATAAATTTCGTAGTGTTCACTCACCTCCTATCACTGAAGATTTGCCAAATCAGAATGACAGCAGGAAGGAAATATGGGAAGAATATGAAATCCTCTTAAAAGTAAAAAAAATTCAAAAACACAATAGGCCATATTGGCCACCGAGTGAATTTTCCTGTGAATGACAAGCTACCCCCTGACCTTACCTTACCTAAATTGCAAAAAAAGGTGGCCACATTCTTTGATTGTAGATAAACCTTTGCCGAAATTTTTTCAGGAAAGTATTGACTGCCAAAACGAAGAGGACGACACAGCCTTGACTTCAATAAGCAAATTTTCAGTCCCCATTTTAAGGGATTACGTGATTGTAAGTTTATGGATATGTAAGTTTAAGTGAGTTGGACTGAAGATAAAATCTGCCTTAGCCCATAATAACGAAATGCGATGGTATAACTGAGACACTGAGCACCAGCCTTTGAGCGCAGCTCTGGGAGACAAGTTTAAGCCACTTTTTTTAGTAGACTGTTCCCAATAATGTCTAATAGACTGGGTATAATGAAAATCTCTGAAAGGCGCGAATTTGAGGCTATATATCCCTTTATAAGACGGACCGAATAACTGGAGTAGAATATTAAAACGAGGAAATTTCGTGTGTTATTTTAGTATTCCATATATTTGCGGTAATAGCAAATTGAAAGCTATTTACGATGTATCGGAATCTCGCTAGGCTCAACAGTTTCAATACAGAGTAGTTAATTGGGTATGCCAGACATTTGATCGCAAACATGTCGTGACCTCATAGGAACGCCCGACATTGTGTAGTCGCTCCCCAAACAAACAACAGCAAAAGGCGGGGGGTTCCTCGGAATAAGTCAACTAAAGACGATAATAGGGAAATTTTCAGCCAATAAAGGCATGGTAAACCTTTTTAGGAGTCGCTGTAGTCTAGCAGGCAGTATATTGTCTTATTATTTCTTCGGCAAGTGGTTCTCAGAAGATTTCTGGCAAAAACTCTCAGAGTAGAAAAAATCTCTATTAAAAGTTTCTCAAAAAATCTGTCGTTCTGAGCCTATTTTAAACTGTAGGTCCACTCATGGATAAAATTAACACACGCAAAATAAGTGGTATGAGAAGCTAGAAGCTACTGGAGTATTATCATAAGCAATAATGTGTGTATGTAAACATTTTTTTGCATGTATTCTAATAGTGCCTAGGGCCCAAATAAGTGCTTTCAATTTTTTAAACTTAAAATTTCTAGACATGTATAGCCAGTCAGCTTCTAATATTTGTGAGCCAACTGGTTGTTTTAATGTATTAATATGAACCACAATCTGTTGGTACGTTCGCCTCTTTGTCGTACTGATAGACTGTTATGGTTAAAATATTCAGTAACGTCCTTTAAATAAACATTTTGCAATTAAAACGATTACCTTTTTGCGACAACAGTGTTACAATTTCTTTCATAAGGTTCTGTTGCCTGAACTCCCTATACTCTAAGTCTGAAATTTAACGGTCCAGAACTCGGCTCTAGATCCAACCCTTGTTTTCAAATCGGAATAAGTGATTTTTGTAAAATATGTAGTCAAAGATGTATGCCATGAATACTTTAAAATCAATCTTTTATAATCATTACCTGCTTATTACTGCGAATTACTGTGTTTTCAAAATTTTCTTTTCGTTTATCAGCTCTTTTTTAAGTAAATTTTCTTTAGAGCACCCGCTCACTGGGTTTTTTATTTTCAGCTGGAAAAGAAATTAAATTAAAAACATAAAAAAATTGTCTTTGTTGACTCAAGTTGTTTAAACTGAACTTTTTGTACAGACTGATGACTTTAAATATCCTAAATAAAACTATTTTCACTTTACAATTTTCCTCTAATTTTTATTTTTTTTCAAACCTTACTTACAAGCATCGAATAAAAATAAAAATAGGAATAGAAACTCTGTCAAGGAAGAAATGCTGGTTGAAATCTGCTGTATTATTTGACAAATTCCTTAACTTATTCCCAAGTACAATTGCTACTGCCAAAGATGCTGTTATTAACACTGCGAAGCTTGTGCCCTCAGATAAATTGCTCATCTAAACTCTGTTCAAATACAGAAAGAAGAATATGAAATAAAATTTTGTAACGAATGTCAACAATATTTCAAAATCGAAATATTTTTCATTGTTTGCTGTTGCTTGTTGTATTGATGATGTTATGTACTCTACAACTTTTGCTTTCATCTCAAAGAAAAGTACACCATTTGAAAGGAAAATTTAATACTTTAGCATAGGTTAGGTTAGACTTAACCGCGTACTTGTCGGTTAAGACAAGTAGAGTACCCGGAGGTCGAAATTTACCCTCCATACTTTAGCATAAGGCCTGACAAAAGGCAATGGGTTTGCAAATCATAAAGATATATGTTTTTTTAAGGGCGATAGTGTTTAGGCCGATGGTGCAAAGATAAGTAACTACCAAATTTAAACAAAAATTTGTCTGTTATATATAATAACTTCGATGTCCTGGCAATGCGTATTGATATTAATACATATGTATGCATGTATGTCTTCAAGTTGGAGCAAAGTATGACAAAAAAATTCGTTCACCTTGATTTACTTTGCGCCATTAATTAAACTGTAGACCAAATTATTTATATTTCGTTAACATTTCTGGCAAAAATTCTGAGAGTTTTTAAAACTGCCATGAAAAACTTTCTCAAAAATCTGTCGTTCGGAGTCGACGTTAAACTATATGTCCCACCATCCACGTATAAAATTAACGCACACAACATCAGAGATATGAAACGCTAGGCCGTAATCTTGACTGAAGAGTTGCAATTGCCAATTACGTAGGTATGATTCTCTAAAATTTTAAATTGATTCCATCGCTTCCGAATAATCCAAACAGAATAACGTCAACAACAAAGCAAGGGGCAAGAGAGGGACACAATGAGGGGTACACCTAAAAAATGTTTTTGTTTGGGTCCTGCTTAAATAGAACTGATATCTGGAACTGAAAAATATTCGGACGAGTGAAGAATGACAGAACAAGGATTAAATCTTATGAAATCTTTAGGAAACAATGTACAGGGTAGCTGATATGTATTGCAACCAGCTTCAGGTTGTTATCATTTGTAAACTGCTCGTCTGACAGCTAACAGGTTTATTCCAGTGACAGTTCATTTTATAATTTACAAGCCTACAAAAGCATTTTGATTCATTGCATTCAGAAAAAAAGTTATTCGTGATGGAATTCAAGCGTGATAGTGTGATTGCTTTATATTTGGCTGGAAAATCGCAGGTGGCTATCGTTAGAGCCCTCCAGCATTTAAATGTGAATAAATCTTGTGTTTCTCGTAACATTGCTCGTTATCGTGATACTAGTGGTGTTTCATCGCTTCCAAAAAGTGGACGAAAAGAACGGTAACAACACCAGAAATGATCCGAAAAGTGAAATATTTATTCAATACTTTCAATTGCAATTGGAAAAAAGAAAAAAGCCTTAAACCTTGACTATACATATAACGCTTCTACGATACCCTGTATGATGTATAATCAAGTTTATTATCACAATTTCATATACATCTCACTGTAAGACTTTTTTAACTGGATTAGGTTACAGTGTAGAGAGTCTTTGCAGTTTCTGACTGTCCACATATATGATCAAGTTCGGAGGAGGTAGATTCCTGTTTTCAATCAAGTCTTCGAATGAAATACGCTATCTAAATCTACATGATAATGTCAGCTTATCGAAGTAGACTTCAGATCCAGCATCCACATTCTTACTTACTTACTTACTTAATTGGCCATAACAACCCGATTAAAGGATTTCGGCCTGCCGCAACACATCCTTCCAGGCGCCTCTGCTTCTTGCGCGCCTACGCCAGTTGGTCACGCCAATCGATGACAGGGCTTCCTCGATTTGGTCCTTCCAACGGATACAAGGTCGTCCTATTCGCCGACTTCCGCAGATCCCCGCATCAAATACTCGTCTCGCCGGAGCATCCTCCTCCATTCGAACGACATGACCGAGCCAGCGCAGCCGCTGGATATTAATACGCTGTACAACGTCCATGTCGTTGAGGAGCTCATACAGCTCACTGTTGAATCTGATGCGAAAATCATCGCCAACTCGCACTGGACCGAAGATCTTACGTAGGACTTTTCTCTCGAATACTCGAATATCGATAACATATACTTCGTTTTGCCCTCATTTACTGCCAGACCCATCTTCTTAGAGTCCCGTTCAATAGCACTAAAGGCAGCAGTGACATCTTGTTTGGTACGCCCTATGATGTCGATGTCGTCAGCGTACGCAAGCAACTGGACACTTTTTTGAAAAATAATGCCATTGCGATGCACTCCCTTCTTTCGGAGAACACTCTTCATGACGAAGTTGAAGAGGTCGCATGGTAAGTGATCGCCTTGTCTGAAACCTCGCACGGTATCAAAAGGTTCGGAGAGGTGCATTCCTACCTTTACGAAGCTGCAGGAATTGCTTAACTTGATTCTGCATAGCCTTATCAGCTTCGCAGATATACTGAGCTCAGACATTGCGGCAAAAACACGATCCCTTATGGGGCTATCGAAAGCAGCCTTATAGTCGACAAAAAGATGATATGTGTCGACTTGATTTTCGTGCATCCACATTCAATTTTCACTAATCCATTCTTCACGTGTATACTCCTATGAATTTTGTATGTTCGCCCAAAAACAGTCAACGCACCATGTGGTCACGTCTAAAAGTTGAAAGATTTGGTTCTACTTCATGCAGTATTGAAGCGTGCCTTACCGTAGTAGATATTGTAGCCTTGTGTTGGAGGAAGATCTCTAATGGTTGTAGAGATAAGATGACCTCGATGTGGCGCAGACCACAACCAACCTCTTTACTTTGTTCAGCATTTCCAGCTAATCATCTTCTCGATCTCATACCTTAATCATTTGGTTTCATTACAGAAATGAAACATCGTGATCACTTAGGAAAAAATGTTGCTGACCCCAGGGGCAAATACTGATAGACCTGAATGCACCAGCTAAAGATGACAATTGTTTGTCTTTGATGTCTTTTCCCCCTATATGCCACACATTTTTGGCAAACATTGTTCAGAGAATTAATTCCTTTACTTTTTGTCATTATATTAGCAATTTTTAAATTCTGTACGACAATCTTTTATGTTATTTTTTATCATAATTTTATCCTTTCACTCTCTCTGTCTCTTCAATGTCTATTTATGGATGTTTTACTATTAAAGTGCATAAACATACGTTTGTGAGATACACCAGTACATAGTGAGAACGCCAGAAGGAGTGTGAGACAGAGAAAGAGAAATTCAAAACATTGTATTGCGCCACAGGAAGTTTATGTTGCACCAATTAGTGTTAAACTGAAAGCAACATTGTTATAACGTATGCAGGATATTTGGTGTGGGAGCCTGTTAGAAGCCATGTTATCAACAGCAACTATAGCAAACAAATATTTACGCCCTTAGATTTATTAATATGTGTGTAGTAAAATAAAGTTGGATATATAAAAAAGTTGATGTAGTCTAGTAGGTAGTGTATTGGCTTATTAGACGTGAGTCTAAGAAAACGTGGTTACAACCTTGGTTCAGATATCTCCAACAAAACGAAATATAAAGAAATATTTCGTCCTGACAAAAACTCTAAGTAAAAAATGAAATGATCCTCAAAAATCTGGTTTTGTGGTCGACTTTAAGCTGCGGAATTTATGCCCGCCACTCATGAATAAAATTAACACACACTAGGTAGCAATCCTGACTAAAGTGATGTAATGACTAATTATACATGAATCTGACTATATAACACAAAGCAAGTCCAGTTAGACTATATTAACGTCCATCATATAATGTTTATTTTATAGAGCTTGCCGTATATCAGACTCCACAATATGCAGGACAGAGCCCAGATGCAGTTTCTCATTTGAGTCATTATAATGAATGAATTGGAAACTAAGTGTTTGAATTATGAACATACATTCATACATAAATAATAAGCCATTACAGCTCTTCAGTCAGGATTATGGCCTAGCTTCTCACATTCTTGCAAGTTTATTTATTCTCAGACTTTTTGCCAGAAATCTGTCGAAGAAATATTTTTTTTTTCATATTCCATTTTGATGCCTGACCTGGGTTAGGAACTTGGGCTTTACGTATAAGAAGCCAACACACTACTTACTAGACTACGGCGAATTGAATTATGACCATATTGACTAATTGACAGCAGTTTTTTTGTGTTATTTTTTTATTTCTTTGTCCTCTAAAACAAAGTGCCTCCTTTTTCTACGGCATCCATGTGTCGCACTAATGTAGATTATAAACTACTGATGCTGTTCTCATTATAAATTTATTTAATCTCTATTTTGTACCCCAACACTATTTGTAGTTATTTAATGAGTTTCCATCAGATTTTGTTTAATTCGTTTACCACTAAAACGGTAACAAAAATTTATTATTTATTATTCAGCTCTTTATTATTGCCATAATAAAATAATGAAATAAAAATTTTTTATTGTGGAAATAGGCGTCAAAGAAACCCCAGCCTCCAGCTTAAATTTTATGCGCAACATAACAGCAATATGTTCTGGCGCTTACTTCACTCATTTGAATAATATGCCGTCATAAATTCAATGTGTTGAGAAGAGTATTTTACGTGAAATTATGTTAAAAATTTCATAAAGATGAACTGGCTTAGAGGAGCAATTACGTGATGAAATGCACGAAATGTCTATATTGAATGACGGAAGCATTTGAAGAGGATTTAAACAAAATTTTTAAAATTGCTTTGCTTTAATAGGCGAAAGCAATACCTGAAAAGCTCTCTGCAGTGTTAAAAATAGAAGCAGGCTTGTGTTTAATTTTAATGTTTGGCGGTCTATTTAGGGTGATAATAAACTTATATTCCATTGGCTCCATAAACCTAACTACATATCCGAATGCATTATTTCCTATCTTCATCTGGCTAAAACCGGAGATCTAAGCAGACCAAGTGGTTACAAACGAGATAATAAAACTAAGCGTCGGAAACCATAGAAGCGTAGAAACTAAAGGCGTGCCAAGGGGTTATGTTTACATGATGTGGACTTACCTATTAAGTACACATTATCTTAACCCTTTTCTTATCTAGATTTTATGAAGAATGTACTGAATTCAACCTCTTCTGTTATGTTGTGTTTACGTTTCCCACACCCACGTACCCTTCCAGTTTTCACTAAGGTTTTAAGATAGTAACCCAATGTTAGCACTCATTCAGCTGTATTTATTCAAATTAATTTCAATGGACGCTTTAAAATCCAATATATCACGAAATTTTTAAAGAAATTGACCTTTAGTTTAAATACACAAATGTATTCTACAATTAAATTTCTTCTTATCTTTAATTGCACTTTTGTATACACAATTATTTCAAATGTTTTATTCTCTTTTCTTTTCTAAATTCTCATTAAAATGTTTAATTAAACAACTAAATTCTTGGAAATATTCTTCATGAATTAATTAAAAAGGTCATTAAATTTAAAATTGTTAATTTTATGGGCTTCTATATTTCCTAGAAGCATTTCGTATGGCAAAAACTCAAGGCCTTTCAAGCAAAATAATGCCAAATAATAATAAAAAAGAGAGAGTAGAAAAACCAAGAAACACGCATTTTTAAAAATCAATATTTAGCATGTTTTGAATTGTTTAACAACCACAACTAGAACATCTAAGACTCGGGGACGAAAGAAAAAGAGGAATTAAATAAGAGACACAGATGTTAGTGAAATAATCAGTGGTTGTCAGTAAAATATTTTATTAAACTCCATGTAAAATCTCTCAATTATACTAAAATCTTCGAACAAAGAAGGATTTACTATTCACCCATACTCGGTACAGCAAATTCGATTTTCTTTATGAAAACTGTGAGTAGTTTTTAAGCAGAATTATCAGCAGTAGAAGTAGAAGTAGTAATAATAATTGTAGTAGTCTTAGGAGCAGTAGTAGTAGCAGATGTCGTGGTAGCATTAGTAGCAATAGTAGAAGCAATAGTAGTAGCAAATGTAGTAGTAGCTTTAGTATTAGTAGTAATAGTGGAAGTAGTAGTTGAATCAGTAGTAGAAGCAGATTTCCAAGCCATCGGCAGTGGAAGTAGTAAAAGCAGTAGTAGTAGCAGATTTCCAAGACATCTGCAGTAGAAGTAGTAGTAATAGCAGTAGTAGTAGCAGATCTCGTGGTAGCATTAGTAGCAGTAGTAGAAGCAATAGTAGTAGCAGATGTAATGGTAGCATTAGTTGAAGTAGCAGAAGCAAAAGTAGTAGCAAATGTAGTGGTAGCATTAATAGAAGTAGTAGTAGCAGATGAAGTAGTAGTTGAAGCAGTAGTGTAGCAGTAGCAGATTACCAAGACATCGGCAGTGGAAGTAGTAGAAGCAGTAGTAGTAGTAGATCTCGTGGTAGCATTAGTAGTAGAAGTAGTACTATTAGTAGTTGTAATAGTAGTATTAGTGGTAGTTGTTTTATTAGGGCTAGTAATGTAAGCCTCTTATAAGTATTACAAATTTAGTTATCCGTTTAAATCCACAGTAATTTAAGCTAAAAATACTTTAATTTTGAATTTGTATTTTTGCGAACATACATGTACACAAGTGTATGTATTGTGATTGTGCAATTGACATTTAACTTTTGCTAAGAGCAATTAATCTCTTCATGACCATGAACAGGAATGGCCTTTAATTATTATGCCCAAAAGATACGCAAACTACTACTGAAAAAGGCCAATTTTATTAGTGATCATAAAAGCAATAGAAACAGCTGCCATGGCGAAAACAGCAACAAAACCGGTAGGAGAGATAAGGGGAGAGTGGAAGTTATAAATTTTTTTGTTTAAAAAATTGAGAAAGAGGGCGATTAAATGGTTTGTGAAACGCACATTTAAAACAAAACACATGCACAAGTACTCATTGATAGGAAGGTAGCTAAAACAAAGCCAAATTGAATAATAAAAGCGTTTGGACTGGAGTGGGTCCGTATAGACTTAAAATTTTAAGCAGCTTAAAATTATACTGGTTAATTATAAGATTTTCTACAGTGATACACAAATAAAGCAGTAGAAGTGGTGTGTTAGGGTAGTACTGTAAGCGACTGTTATATACAATTACTAGGTAATCTAAAAATAAATTTTTTTTAAGTAATGGAGGTAAAGATATAAAAATCGTAGTATCAGCAGAAAAAAATCTCACAGAAAGACGTACTGTATTATTTAAAACTTCTCAGTATCAGAAAGCCTACTAAAATAATATCACATACTACAATGAGAGGAATTAGATAGGAGTGGGTCGCTATAAATTTAATACTTTAAGCACCTTAAAATCATGGCAGTGCCTACAGATTAAAATCTGCTACAAATACAAATTCCTAGTGGACTAAAACAAAAGCAAAACAAAGATATGGAAATTATGGTGGTGTGTTTAAGTACTCCTATACGAGATTGAATTCAGCAGCAATCATAATGTGGTTTTGAAAGAGAATGAGATAAAACGAGTGGAAGCATATCAGATTTTTAATGTTGATTTCGTTTTTTGGAAAAATAATTGTCGATTAGTGCAAAGAGAATTTGAACCTGGGCACTGATATTAATTTCGAATTTCAATTCTCTTTTAAGTTATTGAAAGGTCTGACACTTCAAGAAAAAATAGAAGACTGCGATTGGATCAAAAATCGTCATTATAAACGTTAGCAATTCAATTGCAATATGCTCTTAATATGTTTATAACACATTATACTTTACCAATCCTCGTATAAATGTCCCGTCTTATTCCCTTATATCCTATGTGTGCACAATAAAACGAATTTTTTTTTTGGTACGATGAAAATTTCTTGTGTTTGTTTTTGAACAAACAAGAAATAATAAGAGCAGAACCTGAGAATATAATGACAAAAAATGAAACTTTCAAATTGACAAATGACCCGGGAGACTGAAAAATAATACCACAACACAAAGCAATATAAACGAATGGCAAATTCTGTAAGAGCAAAATATTTCGAGGTTATAAATGTCTTTATTGGCATGTATGACCTGAATTTTTAAGCATTTTTTTCTTTTTCTAAGAATTTTCATTGCATACAGAGAGCAAAGACCTTTAGATTATGAGAAACAAACAAAACTACACATTATGGTACTCACATGGACTAGACAACTGTGTGTTATACCTTAAAATGTAAATTGTTGCAGTGTAATAAAGAAGTGGACTAACATCTCTTCGATATCTATCTTGCAATGACCAAAAACCGTGTTAACCTCTCTTGGTTCTCCTATTCGCTCTCTGCCTCCTCATCAATGTTGTATGTGCACATTTATCTTTGAGTTTGAGTATCTAGGTATGCTACTGTATTAATATGTTGAGAAAATCTCTTTCAAAAACATTTTGAATGCAAATGTGATTAATTTGATATTGTAGAGTGATAGAAAGAGAATCAGAGAGACAGAGTTAGAATCAAGTCTAGGAGTTTCAGCACGACATCAAATAATTCAACCATACTTTTTGGTTGCAATGTCCACAAGGCTCTTGCTTTAATCTGCTCTTGGTTTCATATGCATTGTTGCTTTTGTTAGTGTTATGGAAATAAAACATTCTTTATTCATGTGATTGATCACTACTAAGCAGAAGATAGTTTTATATGGTTTGATTAACAAGAATAAACACGTACATGTTTTTGAATGAAATTCTTTAGAATGCAATTACTCACTGCTTATGCACTTCTCTTACCCTCTTATAAAAATTACTGAAACATTTTTAAAATGGAATTCATGACTGCATATGCGCATGTAGCAGTACTCGCCGTAGCTGTGAGGCCATAGATGTGAGGCCATATGTCAAACCCTAAATCACACATCTCCTACGAGGCGTAATATGAAATAAATATTTCTTCGCCAACTGCCTTCCAGCTGATTGTTGCCAAAAAAATGTAAGAGTAGATAAAAAATTGCTGTAAAGTTTCTCCACAAAATTTGTCGTTCAGAGCCGACTTTTAACTGTAGATCCCATCACTTATTTGTAACATTAACACACGTAACATAAGTGGAATTACAAGCTGGGTCGTAATCCTGACTGAAGTGTTTTAATATACGTATATTTATCCAAAATTATTGAACTTAAAATGTCCATCAACTTAAAATATTGTTATTGGAAGGAGAACAAAGACTGAATGTAGGCATCCTGTGGAATAACTGGGTATAGAAAACTTCAAATCAAAACATTTAAATTCAAAACAAAATTTAAGACATTCCTTTACAAATCATGATCAATTAATTTTAAAACATACTCTACATAACAGTCTCTCTGGGCATTCGTTTAAGGAATTTCTAAAACTATAATATACTCTGGACTGTTTTTAATCCCTTAAATGGCCATTTTGTTTTTGTGTAAGAAGAAATGAAAAAAAATTTCGTTAAAATGTGGTTACAATACAGATAAAGCTTAACCATACAATTTCAATAAGAACATGTTTACGGCAATACGTAAACATACAACCATGCCTATACACGGCAGGTTGATATAGCAACACCAGCATAATTTAACCCTTATCCTGTACTTCAAAAATAAAACGCATATGACATTATTGGGTCAAATTTGCCCAATACAAAAAATTATAATATTTATTCAGTTTTTTTTAATTTTTTGACATTTAAACGGCCGCGAAGCCTCAAAATAGAGAGTTGTATTACATTCTCGGTCAGTTATAAATGGTGTAAATGGTAAGTAGATCAAATAAAGTGAAGTATTTATTGCACCGTCCTAAGAAATCAAGACACTGAAAAATGTGTCAGTTCTAGCGAACATCGCACTGAATTTTCAAGATCTTCTGACTCCCTAATATTTACACCATACATAGATATAGATGACACAATATTATTGCTGCTTAACATTGGCTTTATATGTTTTTTATTTCTGACGATTTTTTTTACGATGTCAAGGAACGTCAATTACGATTTTGACGATTTTTTCCCAAATATTTGACGATTTGATGCTTCATTTATCTGCCAGTTATGCTTATAAGTCACCACGTAAAATAGTCATATCAAAAACTGTTTTCATAATATCACTGGACATAAATAACAAAAACAAAAAAGGGTTTTATACTATCAGCTCTTGAGATAGCATAACGCGTTGACCAGAAGTCAAATTTATTATGTCCTGTTTAGAAAATCTTCCAAATCCAATTGTTTATGTTTCTGACCATAAATATTTTCCATTTTTGGATGGATACATGATAACTTTATCCGTAGTTTGATCGAGAATTTCGGAAATGTTCATGTTAGCGCCTGACAAAGAGTTGGAGTCGTAGTTAGATGCAAGTTCAGAAACGAGATCGTTTTCATCTTCACTTGAAGTGTCCAGGAGGCTTTCGTCGCCTGAATATGAATGATTGCATAAGAAAAGTTCCTTCTGGTTCCTTTGTTCCAAAATAAGTAAAGATTTTATCATACAATTCAAAAACACATAAACGAATAAAATATTTACATTACATTCTCTCTTCTTTTTTTTTGGTTTGTTGAAGTTTGTAATACAGAAACCACTTGTGTGTTGTTATCAAATTTATACACTTTTATTTATTTTTTTGATTTGTTGCTGGTCCTCAAGGTGTTGATGTCCTCAAGGTGCACAAAATTGTTACTGAGCTCATATCACATGCGTAAATTGATTTTGTTGCATTGGATAATTTTGACCCAAAAGTACCATTTGCGTAAGTTTTTTTACAAACGCTTTGTGAAACGATGTACAAAAATTATATTTTAAATTTGAATAGTATTCATTAAACTAATAATTGTACAAAAGTTTCAAAAAAATCCGCTGAGTATTTAAAGAATAACTAAACAAAAAACTGTTTGGGCAATTTTGACCCATTAGTATGAATAAGGGTTAAATGTGAGATGTTTTTGTATTTTTGTATGTGTGTATTTAAAAATAATACCAGTACACTCTTAAACCACCCTGTAGGAAATGCCAATAGTGAAACTCTACTGACTTACTATTGACACAGTCACCAGTGCTAGTGACATTTTATACCCCAGCCAATCTACTACTGACGTTAGTACTATTGACTATATAGTGAATAGGTAATCCTTTTGGGACCGTATGTAGACATTGAAGCCAGTGAATCAATAGTACAATTCAATCAATAGTAGCATTTCTAGTCTACACTTTTGGTACTTTTCTGTAGCAAAAGACGACAATAAAATTAAAATTTTTGAAAATATTTGATATTTTATTAAAAAAAAAAAAGGTACGATTTACTGTTAATTCAGTCTCTCTCATTTATATAGGAACATCAAAATAACGTTTTCGTTTTATTAAAATTGAGTAAAATTATTAATTCTCTTTGAGAAAGTCGTCTTCTTCACGATTTACATAATTTTTGGATTTGCCGCGACCCGTTTCTTTGAAATATTTTTTCTTTTGCCACTGAAATGCTGCTCTAAGTTAATATTACATCTGGATATTAAAAAAAACGAAAGAAATTGTTAAAATATTACAAATATTTCTGAGAATACAAAAAAACATTTACTACCTATTAGGCCTTTAAATTAGGCGCGAAATTTCTCTTTGAATTTTTACAAAATTTATGGTAATATTTTGGGCAAATATTTCATGAAAGTTTTGTTCTGCATTACCCGCAAGGTGTGATTTCATTTATCGAATCTATTGAATTTTATTCGTTGAAGTAGTTCCATAATAAAAGTAAATACTTACGGCTTTTCTTTCAGTCAATGGGGAAAAATTCCATAAGATTTGAAGCAACATACCAATTTTTTATCTTCTCACGCAAACTATATTTTGGAAAATCAATTTTAGACAACACAGAATATTCAGGCTACACAAAAATTTCACAATTCTCACTTGGAGACATGTTTCCTTCAGGGTACTTACGTTATAGATTCTAAAAACATTTCCGTTCTTAAATCTTGAACGTATAATATTGTTCATTTTATTTGCTGTTACGCTGTATTTTTAAGGAATTTCTTTTAGTGGCTGTGTTTAACACTTAGTAAGAAATTTAAACACACACTCATCCACATATTCTGACACCCACTGACACATGTTTAAAATCAAAACTATTGTTAACATAAATTTGTTCATTTTCTTAACACCCGCTTACCACTTCTGACTTCACTTCGCCATTTATGTTATAAACTCTCGTACTTTGGTTCATTGGTGCTGTGAGCAGGAACACACACAAATACTTTTAAGTATACTCCATATACCAATACTCAAACACTTGCATTCATTTCATTCTCTATTTTTACTCTCTTGTGAGGAGTATGCTTAGATATAAGCGATCTAAAGAATGTGTGTGTGTGTGTTATTTTATCAGACAAATTTTGTGCTGAAATATTTTATTGTTATTCTTGTTGCTATTATATTTGTTATTGTACTTGTTTCTTGTTCTAGTTTAATGTTATTTGTTTGACGATATAGAATTTAAAAAAAAAAAACTTTCTTGTCGATTTTTATTGGAAGAGTTTTTAGTACAAACGAATCCATAGTTTGTTTGGACTTATTTTAAAACTTTCTATTTATGACTCGTTCTTATCTTATTCGAAAGTTATTTGTTGAACATATTTTATGATTTTGCAGATGCTGCATATTTTTAGTCATAAAAATATACAAAAATTTATGAAATTTGTTGAGGAGATTTGAGGTAATAAAGCCTATAAGTTAGAAAAATATTTAACCGTTATATGCAAACTATTATGAGCACTATCTTTGTGATTTCCGAACTGTTAAAACCACCAGCGGCTAGATCTCCACCAAAGGCTATGAAGGCATGAAAAAACACTCCACACTATATGTCCATACATAATAGCTATTACAACGGTTCAGTTAAGATTTCGACTTAATTTCTCACACCAGTGATGGGACCTAGAGTTTATAGTTTATAACTCTGAACGACGCAACGGATTTGTGAGAATCTCTTTATGACAAGTTTTATTTACTCTCAGATTTTAAACCAGTGATGTAGTTGTTTTGGTGAGAGAAAGAGAACTGCACTGAAACAAAATTTGTGTATACTTAAAAAACATGCACGGACAAAATGATAAATTAAAATTTAGATTAATGCTATTATGACAGTTTCGTAGCAAAAGAATATTTTTTAAATGTGCCGAGTTTAATTTATTACGTTATTTAGAACCAATAAATTTTAAGTCTGAAAAAATCTGTTCCCATAGATAAGTTGAGAGAAAAAATGATAAACATTTCAAATAATTCTTTTTTAATTCCGGATATAATAAATACAATAATCATAGCGGACTCTAAAAAATTTCCTAGTTGATCTGTTCGTCGAACTACGCTATTCCGTGATAAAGGAAGGGACTCTATAAACTTCAGATTGTACTTAAGTTTTTCAAAACATTTATTTAAAATAGTTCTAATAAACATTCCATCAGAACATGGTCTACCTGTTTAACAATATTTAAACTTATAAGACTTGAAACTGTTTTTTTAAACTTTTATCATCTGAAGTCTTTTTGTTGGTTTCCGTATCAGATAACCAATTCTTCAGTTTTTCCAAAAAAAATAATTTTATATTTTAAAAATAATTTTGCTTTTTCCCTATCACTAAATCTATCATATCTATTCATAATCATAAAATGTTTTTTGAATGCCATATTAATTTCTTTCAGTCCTCTAAACAAAAATTTTGAAAGAAAATCGTACAACCGCTACATATGTGCATTCGTCAGAGAGACGAACAACAGAGTATAAGAATATGTGTGTGTTTCAGTCAGCACAATTGTGCTATGAAATGAACATCATTGGTTTAAACTGTGACCAAACGAAGCTGTTTCTAATTTGGGAACCATTTTACACAGAATGAATACAGTTCGCTGTTTTGAATTGAAAACAAGTAATAGATTGGATATGGAATATTTTCTCTCAGAGTATAGTCCATTTCCAGAGAGTTAAACCAGAATTGGATGAATATTTTTCCAAAAAATCAATGTGAGTGATAAACGTAACGTAATGTAGTTTCCTATCAATAGGAGTCAATAATAAATTTTTTTTAACTTTCTCCACAATTTTTTTGCTAACTGACGATTCCCTTTTTTTCATTTTTTCTTAATGCATTTCAAGTTAGTTGACGACTCCCTTTTTTTCATTTTTTCTTAATACATTTCAAGTTAACTGGCGATTCCCTTTTTTCATTTTGTCTTAATGCATTTCAAGTTAAAAAAAAAAAGTGAAAATCATTACTTTCTGTTAAAAAAAAAAATAAATAATATTTTGAAGTACAAACAAACACAAAACCGAGACGAAATGTCATCAGGGCAATATGTCAACACCGAGGAAAAAAAACATATAACGTCTGGTACAAATATCCCCTTAAACCCTCACACTTACATACAAAAGCACTTGCTCACTAGCGCTCTTTTTTGAGACCAACATCAACAATTACTCTCTTTCACATACATTTTAAGTGATAATAAATGAGTGCGATTTCAATGAGGGGCAGAAAATGAGCTTAAAAAATAAAACAATGAGAAAATGAAATGAAAGGAAAGAAGAAAAGAATTGAAAGATTTTTGTTCAATTTTAATCGTGATTCATTTTCATAAATAAAATCGCTTGCAGCAACTGTCATATCTTTAAATTAAAAAAGATAATGAAAGTGTATGTGTGTGTATTGTTATGTGAATAATAGAATAGGTAAAGTGAGAGCGAGAGAGAGAGAGGGAGAAAAAAATTAAATTTAACTTAAGAAAATATTTTTAATATGAAGTTTATTTTATAAGTAATTTCAGACATACTTATACTCAGTCTTTTTTAATTATTATTACTTTGGATGGTACTGTTGTCCAGTTATGGTCGCCAAAATTCTATCCTGTTGTACAGCTCTTGGTACCATATCGTAAGAAGTGAATTTCGTTGGTTCAGCACTCAATCAGTGTTTTAATGGCGCTGCAAGTATACTTTATATAGTATATAGTTAAGAGACGTTAACATTGTAGGAGATTTTAAAATCGCTTTTGATCACATGCAAAAGACTCTTATCAACTACCTTGTAAACTGTAATATATCAACAAATAACTTTTACTGCCATATTAAAAAAATATATATGAGACCTTATGATAGTGTTTGTGTTACCAAGTATATGAGTCTTGTATGTGTTTTATCATCACCGTCTATAATCATTAAATTTATCAGTGCTTTTTTAATAACCCCATAAAATTCGCAAATGAAAAAAATTGTAAGAAGCATCGAAGCAATGTAACCATTGGAGGCGTTAGTGATGACTCTTAAAAACTCGGTTCATATGAAAAAGTTTTTCAATTAAAATTCTACTCTAAAAGGCAGGTACAACTAAAACTCTATCTCAAATAAAACTTTTAAAACTTGAACGTAAAATAAGTAAATGGGGAAGAAATATTCAATTTTTATTTATTATTTTTTCTTTTTTGCTTTTTTCAAAAGAGGAGATACTTAAACACTTACTAGTTATGGCATGTAACTGGAAGTTAGTGAGTGAAAAGTTTTTTTTTTTCCTTAAAAAAATTTTATGAAGAAAATTTTTAATTATTTACTCTTTTAGTAAAAGGAGTGGGAATATGATGTTCCTAAGAAGCAGATACACTGCCTAATAGACTACGGCTGTTTCTAGTACATAGAAATTTAACAATGAATTTAGAAATTAGTACACAATACTGGACCTCAAACCCAATCTGTGCAGAATGGCAAAAAGTGGAAAAAATCGTCATTATGGCTTGTGAATTTAAAATTATGAAAAACCTGTATACCCCTCTAAAAATTCATCACGAAGAGTCTTGATCTTCGTTTAACATACATTGTGGTGGCTTTCTTTTTATTTGCAATTGAAAGTAATTACAAACTAAAGTAGCTTAACTAACTAACTCTCCAAAACTCAGATATGGGCACCTTTAAGTTGGGGTCTTGAATTTTTAATTCTATTTTAATTACACCCCAGTGCAGTCGTTAAAAAAATCTGTCGGAATCCAAGCCTAGGATTTCGGAATATTATCACTTTGAGTATGTCTACCTGGAACATAATCGACCTAAAGATATTCGTTTGTGTCGATACACTGTGCTTTGGAAAGTATACGGCTTCCACAAAGCATTTTAAGTCTTATTTAATTTGCTGTTATTATTTTTGTTCATCTTCTCATAAAAGGACACACTATCCGAGTTCTGGACTATTATCTACCTTTCTCTACATACTGTGGTGATATTCTTTTATTTTTGAAGTTTCTAAAGATTCGTCTGATTGGTTATTTCGTCTGATTTTTTACAAATTTTTACAGATCTTAACAAATACGGAACTCAGCTGGATTCAATAATATAATAAGATCAGTCTTAGAGCTACTTTGCTAACAGTGGCTGACCTCTAAATAATTATTTTCTCTTTTAAGTAAAATATATCATAAAAAATACTAAGTATTTATTATTGTTGGTAATATTTTTCCAGCTGTAGTTTTAAAAGCTTGTTTTTAATGTTTTGTTAAGTGCAACGGCTTCTGTTGCACTTAAACATGCAAGTACAGTTCGCTGAAGTTCACTTTTTGTTGATACATTTTGACAGAATTTATTATTATTATTTTGAAGTAGTTGTAATTGTTATATTTTTTGTTTCTTGTAATGTCATTAAATTCGAGAGTAATTAGCAATGACAAAATAAGAAAAACAACAACAAAAAAAGAAAAAAATATACTTTCTTACTAAATGCCATAAAAAGTGTAACAAAGTTGACCCAGAAAGTCATTTTCTTTTTCTTCGCCTTCCCACACTTAGAGAAATACATTCGAAAATAAATTTCCCATTTTTTATTGTAAAAATTTTCAAAAAAATTAAAGACCCGCCAGACGGTTAAAAGATTTGATTATGAGTACATCGGCTTCCGAAAAAAAGTTTCGAAATCAATCTCACACACTTAATGATTTACTGTTCGAAATATTTAGCGTTTGTCATTCTACATGAGACCAACGATATACATAAATTGGGGATTCCTGCAACTAATAAACACAGTATTTTAACGATTCAAATTAAAAAAATTCATTTCAAATTATAGGGAATTTTTACTTTTTTTCATCTTTTAGAATAGCCAATGCAGCAAAAAATATGTTCACATTAAGCGGTGTTCACATGAGTACGCATGCACTGTAATACACTATGCAAGTAATGTGTTTATCTTCTCTGTTAATCTATATACCGGGTGTATCGATATGAAGGGAGCATCGATATACAAATAACTCTGTAGGGAGCCTTTATTATTTTTGTTATTAAAATGAATATATCATGAATTTATCCGGAATAACCATCAACTTTAACTGCAAAACCAGATCGATTCAGCAAGAAGACAATTTAGTGTATCTGGTGGGACCAGAGAGGTGTAGTATACGACGAGCTTCTAAAATACGCTAATACAAATCGCTAGAATAAATCGCAATATCGTCAATTAGAATCAATGTATTAAGAGATGGCAGGATAATTTGACAACATAAAGGTGCATACAAAGAAAAACCAATTCAGAATACAAAAAAAAACTTACGCTGTGAGCTGATATGCCAACCGCCAATAGCACCAGTCATGGCTTCTAGTACAATTCGTCGGACTAGTACTATTCGTTTTCATTGATGTGACAAACATTAAGTTAGTGGCACTTTGGTTCCTGCGAGAAAATTGAAAATTATACGAAGAAATGTTTTCGTTTACTTCCCTATTAAAAAATTATTTATCGACAAACCCGATAAAAGGGAAAAATATCTTAAATGTTGTTAAAGCTTAAATAGTCTCTTATTTAAACTCTCTATTTTTGAGTAAAAAAATAAGTTTATTTTGTAACAAAATTACTTACTTACTTAATTGGCCATAACAACCCGATTAACGGATTTCGGCCTGTCGCAACACATCCTTCCAGGCGCCTCTGCTTCTTGCGCGTCTACGCCAATTGGTCACACCAATCGATGACAGGGCTTCTTCGATTTGGTCCTTCCAACGGATACAAGGTCGTCCTCTTCGCCGAACTTCCACAGATCCCCGCATCAAACACTCGTCTCACCGGAGCATCCTCCTCCATTCGAACGACATGGCCGAGCCAGCGCAGCCGCTAGGATATTAATACGCTGTACAACGTCCATGTCGTTGAGGAAGCTCATAGAGCTCACTGTTAAATCGGATGCGAAAATCATCGCCAACTCGCACTGGACCGAAGATCTTACGTAGGACTTTTCTCTCGAATACTTCAAGGCAGCTGCATCAGTTCTTAATAGGGTCCATGCTTCTGCGCCATAGAGTAAGCACGGGTAGGATGAGCATCTTGTATAGTATTAGTTTCGTCTTGCGAGAGAGGTCTCTGCTACTCAATTGCCTATTGAGACCATAACAAAATTGTAACAAAATTGTATATTCAAAAAAACAATTGTTTTTTAAATTCAAATACAAACATGGCTATAAAAAGCTCTTTAGGCATATTTTAAAAATTTTTTTTAATATTTTGTTGATGATATCAAATTTGTATATTTATAACTGTGACCTTAAATATAAATAGCGGTACATATAATATGTTATTTATGTAGTTGTGGTGACATGTTTATTTGTTTGCTTGCTTGTTAGGCGATTTTGGATTTTTGGCCACACATCCCTAAACCAAAGTACAGAGTTAAACTACAACAACAGTAACAAACATAAAATCCAAACCATATTCTAACATTTACGTTCAAATAAATTGTCGACCAAAATAAAAAATAAAAAAATATTTGTTAATTAAATAATGTTTTGTATAGAATGTTCTGACAAGCACTTTAACTTGCAGACTAATTGATTGTTTCTGGCAAGCACTTTAACCTGCAGAAACCTTGAAAATAAAAAAAATAAGAATTGTTGAATTTCACACAGCAGTGGTTCGTTCATCAACTCCACCGCTAGATTTTATTTATTTTCTTTTATACTAAAACTATGCTTACATATGGATAATAATTAAATTGCAAAATATTGACAAAATGATTAAGTAAACATAATAACAAAAAATGCACACTTAGTTAAAGTGTCATTGGCCTAATTAAGAATAATGTAAATAATGTTACCTAACAGAATGTTTATACACACATATACATATAATATGATTTCAACATTTATTCAAAGAGTAAAACTATATACATATGTGTATAAACATTAACGACATTAAAGTTTGTTTATAAACATTTATTCATAACAATAAAAAAAATATATAAACATTTATTCAGAACAATAAAAATGTATAAACATGCTCCCCCCGTTGAGCGAAGCTCAAAAAAAAAATCTAAACTAAATGAAATAAACCAAATATGTATACATGAATGGATATAATCAGCGAGACATAATAAGTGCTGGCCTGGCATTCCTTTTCATCAGATTGAATGGGCTTGTTTAATCAGTTGTTGATGTTCACTAGATATGAACGGAGAAATCTGATGTTGATTGTTGTGTACGGGGCATTGGAATTGGAGTTGTAGACCTTTTTGACCTTTGTCTGAAGATTAAATAGATCAGGACTGCTATTGCAATTATTAATGATGTTTAGCCAACTGTGATATGATGGTAATTGTGGGTGTCAATTTTATTCGGTAGCTGAAGTATTTTTTGGTCTTGTAATGCAGTTTGTAATGTTGTTAAATTTTTTATCTGAGAAATATACTCATTTGTATGTATTTCATGTAGCAATGGTTTTAAATGTTTTTCATGGTTTTGTTTCGTAATTTTCCAAAGGCTGGTGTATGATGTGTTACTGTAGCTGGATATCACTTGTTGTCCTTGCAATGTCATAAATTTGTATTCGAGTGTGCATTCTGGTTCCAGTATTAGCAAACCCGAACCTTCGAGAGTTAGTTCAGTGATTTCTTGTTTGCTCACTGCTGTTGCTTCAGAAAGAGTTGGAATTGAGTAGCATATCCATCTATTTGGATGGTAGAGAGGAATCCATGAAGAAGTGTCTTTTATTGATTGCACTGGACAGTCTAACTGGGTCCTGTTGTGAAATAAGTTAATTTCACAACTACATGCTGCTGAACCTGGTTCATGTCTTATTGAAGTTGTGGGGCAGAGATATAACTCTTTCTCAAGAAGAGTACATGAATTGAATTCACTACGACTAAGAGCAAAATACTGATTGCGAACACTGTTGATAATTAAAAACGATGAGCATGGCCTTATTGACACAAATGTGTTATTGATCCAATTTGGTATTGGAATTGGGTGAAAGATGTCGAATTTATTACGCTCGACTAATGGTAAGGCTAAACTAAATATTACGGTATTATCAGTAAGTCCTCGTTTAACCTTCATCAGCTTGTATAATTGTAAAGTATCTTCTTGCTTTACAGGGAGATCTAACGATTCTGTTAGATGAAATCTTATTTTTGCGACTTCATCATGCATTTGTTTAGGAGTCAGGAGCAGTGGACTAATGATGCCGTGGTGAGTACTTGTAAGAATATCAATAATTGATAATTGTGTGTGTTGCAAATTTGCTGCTGTAATAGTTAACTGTATACTTAGTGATGAAAACAAACGATAAAGCCTCTCCTGATGGTGTTCTTCCTTAACCGTGTTTGCATGTTATAGATTTCTGCGATTTGAAAGTTGATGTGATCAAATGTTTTCTTAACAGCTTCTTGGTCGGATTTCATGATGTTTATAGTAGAGTCAATAATTGACGTCTGATTTTTTATAAGGTTAAGTAGGTGTGCCTCATTTTCTTTGACTTGCGAGATTGTCTGTGCCATGTCCTTAGCATATTCCGAGTCCAGTACTCCAAATAATGAATGTACGACGTTTCCAACTAAATCTACTGCACCTCTCTTTTGTCGTTTTCCGGAAAGTAATGTACTATCCATCTTAAGTTCGGCTTCAGTATGTTCAAAATATTTTACCAGATTAGCGCAAGTTGACTTTTCTTGTATTTCATTGCATAATTGGTTAAGTGTTTTTGTTCCTTCTGAAAATGTTGTTAATTCAGACCAAAAACCCTTTAGATCATAATAGACTAGTAGTTGCCATTCTGAAGGTGATATTACTGCTGATCCGATTCCTTGCAAAATGTATACCCAATTGTTTGCCAAATTTCGTGTTGTGTACTTTTGCTCCTAACACCAATGGAAACAGTAGAGTGATTATCATGATTGTCCAAAAGGTTGTGATTTATAGAGGTACACTTCCTCTTTTTAGGAATTTCAAAGTCTTTGGTTTGATAATGAGATGTTGTTGGTTCCGCATCATTGTTGTGAAACTCAATGTCAGTGTTTTGATCATGAGAGGTAGTTGGCTCTTCGACATCTTCTTGGTTAGGGGTTTCACCAGACTCTGCACTGTTAATTGGTAGTGGCGCTAATCGAGAAATTGGTCTTCTGACAACGCCTCTTGATGTTTTGACATCCACTACTCGCACAAAATTATCATCACCTTTATGTACCTTTATAATTCTTCCTAATGGCCACTGTAACGGTACTGTATTTTTTAATAATTGTGGATGGTTCGACGCCCATTTTTGTAGTTCAAGGCCATGCTGGTTTAGGATATGTTTTAACTCGTTTTGAATCGTTAAAACTGTTTGTAAGGCTGTCATCACCTCCAATTCCATCATCCACATAAAAATTGTGAAGAAGGAACTGAGCTCCGTGTGGGTAGTTTGCGATATTTGTCTTGCCAATTGTTTGCAGACATTTTGTTGCTAAGTATGGAGCTGACCGCGTTCCATAGGTGATTGTGTTTAGCTGATAGTATTTAACTGGCATTGTTGGGTCTTCCCTCCAGATGATTATTTGAAATTTTCTGTCTTCTGGGTGCATGATGAATTGTCTATACATCTTCTTTATGTCAGTTGTGAAGACGAAACAGTGGTAGACGGAAGCGAAGTAAGATTGAAAAGAGCTCACTTTGCACTGTAGGTCCTGTGTGCATTATATCATTCAGGGATGTCCCAGTTGAAGTTTTCGTAGAAGCATCAAAAACCACTCGAAGTTTGGTCGTGATACTTTCTGGTCTAAGGATGCAGTGGTGTGGAATGATATAATGTGGCGTTGGGAAGGTATTCATGTTTATTTATGTCATATGACCCAGTGCTTCATACTCTTTCATAAAATTTACGTATTGGTCCTTTATTTCGGTGGATTTGGACAACCGCCTCTCCAGTGCCAAAAATCTGTTGAATGCAATGCTATGAGACTCTCCCAATGTATTAGGATTGTCACAAAATGGAATTTTTACAATGAATCTTCCACTTGTTGTCAATGGTATGTGTTTGGGCAAAGTGATCTTCAGTATGTCTCTCTGCAGTTGATAAGGTTTTACCCACATGGTCTATATTCTCCAGCTCCCAAAGTTGGGCAATGGCATTTTCAAGAGTACTTTCATCTTCAGTGCACATTCCACACACTGCTGCAGCTGATTCAAGTCCTCCTACTTTGCCTGCAATAACCCAACCCAATGTTGTGTTTTGGAGAATTGGTAATTCAGGTCCTAGCCTAATCTGACCCACTGACATTAATTGGTGGTAAAATTCTGCACCCAGTAAAATATCTATTTTATCAGGACGATTGAATTCTGGATCTGCTAGTACGATATTTTTTGGAATTGGCCAATGATCTATATTGATTGTTTGTGATGGTTGAGGAGCAACGATGTGTGTCAGGACTGCGGCTTCGAGTCGCGTATTAAAATTGTTAACACTAGATTGTAATACTATGTTTACCCTACGCTGCACTCTAGTATTACTTAATCCAACACCACTGAGGCAAATTGAAGTCGGTTTGGGTGAAATTCCAAGACGCTTTACTAATCGTTCACTGATGAGGTTTAGCTGTGATCCTGAGTCGAGTATTGCTCTGCATTGAATCTCCTTATTATTTGATCGAACCGTAATCATTGCGGTACCAAGAAGAATGTAGCTGTTTGTTCTAGAGTGGTTGGAAGTGGCAAGAGATGCTGCATTTCGATTAACTGGAATTATACTGATGCTTGATGCTACTGATGGCTGGTTGCTATTTTCACCCGAAGTTTGGGTGTGTGGAGCTGGTGTTGTTGAATGATGATTTGCACCTTCCAGATGAAGTAGGGTGTTATGTTTTTTATTGCACTTCATGCAACTTCTAAGACTGCACACCTTTGCATTATGGCCGGTTTTAGACAGTTTACACAGCGTTATAGTTTTTGGACGAATTAAAGCCTTGATGCTGGTGATTGTTGCAAAAATGTTCTGCATGCAAATAATGGGTGATTTCCATTTTTGCACAGATTGCATTGTGAGATGACTTGCCGATCTGATGTTATGGAAGTGCACACTCTTGACTTGGAGTGTGCAGATCTTTCCTTATCAGATATTGATTCCATGGACTGAAAATGGCTTTCCAAAAAATTTAAAAATTCCTTAATTGTTGGCACTTCTCTTGGTTTTGCTAAGGATTGCTCGAAGTGCAAGCCGAGTAGTTTGGTCTAATCGTTTAAGTAGTAGATGAAGCAATAGCGGATTCCATGATGAGGTGTCAATGTCAAGATTTTTGAGGGATAACAGACACTCTTCGATTTGTCATGTAGGGATTTATAATTATCATTTGCAGTCTTGATTGGAGTATCAACCATCTCCTGAATTAGTTTACTCACCAATAACCTTCTATTGTCGTAACGCATTGTCACTACAGACCATGCTGCTTCAAAGTTTTCTCCAGTTGTGGCGAAATGTTTGATTAGGTTTGAAGCTTCACCCACTAAATGTGTGTTTAAGATACCACATTTTTTGGACCTTTGGAATTGACTGCTGGATGATCAGCGATGAAAATAGGTCGTGGAATTCCTTCCGCTACATGTAGTTTCCATCAAATTTCGGCATGGTAATTTTTGGAATTGGTACTGTTGATGAGGCCGATTGCCCATGGTTGTGCTCATAATGGTTGTTCGGATCTGCGATTGCTGTAAATCGATTTGATGCTATACGGACCTCTTTTCGATTTGGATGAACCTCTGCATATTGTAGCCCTGTAAGATTGGTTCATCACATATTTCAAAAATTTTGTAATGAATAGATTGAATGTCTTGCCATAACCTTGTGGCGGCTATGGCATCTTCTTGCGTAAAATCATCTGTTAATAGTCGCTCTACAGATGATATCATGGCTGCCTGTCTTCGAATTAATTTCACTAGCTCCGCAGCTGGTGCAGTGGCTTCCTTGGTGAATGTTTCATGATCTTGGTCAGTTGAGCAATGGCTCATGGCTTCCCTTGTGGCTTCAACAGGCACTGTTGCCTGATCATTACTGTCTGTGCTGCGGCCCATGTGTGGTTTCGTGGCTCCAAGGTTTAGTATTGATGTTTCAAATACCTCCTTCTTGTATTGCTGCACGAGCTTCATAATTGCTGTATAATAGTCCTTGTGAAAATAATCATGCTCCAATGGTGGCTGCTCAAGCAATCTGATTCGGTTATCGTTTACTTCAAAACTTGACCACTTCTCGTCTAACCTTCTTAGTCGTTCTTGAAAGTAGCTGGTGGTAGTCTTTATAGTAACTGGATCCTTTTTATAGTTGCGGATTATGGCTTCAATCCGCTGACCAATTTGCTGTTGAGCGGCAACTAATTCAATAAATGAAGACATGATGTCCTTGCCTGCTTTAACTGAAACGTTGTTTAGGATAAAACGTTGCGTTTAATAAGAAATAGTAATCCTGTTCCTGATACAGGATCACGTCGGGGTCACCAAAATGTTAACGACATTAAAGTATGTTTATAAACATTTATTCATAACAATAAAAAAAATATATAAACATTTATTCAGAACAATAAAAATGTATAAACAATATTGTTAATGCCAAACTTAATCCTTGGCATTAAATACCAGTGCATTTCAAACTCTTCAGTATAACATGTTTCTTTCATAAATAAAAGCTGAAAATTGTGAAAAGCTTATATAATTTTTGCTGAATGCAACCGTCAACTAGTTCTAAAACGTCCAAATATTGCTTCCGTTTTTGTTTTTCTCAAAAGACCTTCTTCTGGATTAATCTCTTGTTCAAAAAGGTAACGTGACGATTTTTTCTTCCAATAAAACAATTTTTAGTCCAAAATCCTAATTCTCTTTTGTTTTCTTTTTCTATTTTTTCTTCGAGTCTAAATTGGATTTTGTTCGATTGAGTTGAAACAACCATTTTGTTTGATTCGCTCAATCCATCATCTTAAAGAGTGACCATTTTTCTCATCCCCAAATAGTTACTATATCACCCCATCAAATATTCTTAAATTATTTTTTGCTGTTGTTTTTCTTTTTTTTTTGGTTTGTCGCTTTTATAGAAACCATTGATGGAAATTGAATTTTGCTATCTTTGTTGTTTTTATTGGCTATTTTGGTAAAAATTTTAAAAATTTTATTTGCAAAAACTAAAGAACATATTTTATGGCATTAATTTTAGGACAGAATTTGTCTGGTTCTATTTTTGTTTCTGAGGTGTTGTAGTCTGGTAGGCAGCGTGTTAGCTATTTACAGAAAACGAAACGATATACAAAAAAATTTTTCTTTCGACGACTTCATATCATCAGATTTCTTGCAAAAACTCTGAGAATAAATAAACTGATCTGAAAACTTTCTCAAAAATCTGTCACTTAGAGTCAACTTTACACTATAGGTTTCGCTACTCATGTACAAAAATTAACACACATGGCATAAGTGGTGGAAGAAACTTGGTCGTCAATTATGTGTGTGAGTGTGGCTGTCGTAAGAGCTCTTTAGTGTGCAACTGACTACCAATCCACGTATGAAAATTAGTGCGTATGTTCTAATGTTCTGTTAGGTAGACATTAGAAATGATGATAGATGATGATTGATGATAATTGATGATGATTGATAATGATTGATAACTATGATTACTGATGATTGTGATCTATTCGCGTACTTTTGAAAACAGTGATGAGATGTAACATTTTGTTGCGACTACCATTGCTTGTTCCTGATGCTTCTGCTGTTAGCCTGTCATAATCATTTTGCAAAACGTCGAGTTTGGATGATATTCCTTTTATATGGAATAAAACACACATACCAACATAAAGACAGAAAATTTCTCAAACGTGAGAAAAGTGCGAACAATGAAAAACTAAGACAACAATTAATGAAATAGCACTCATACACACGCATTTGCAATAAAGCCTGTTCAACAGCAAATAAAATAAAATGAAATAAAATTGTGTATGTTGCATGGCTCTCTTTTAGGCTATGTTGCTGTTGCTTATATATTTCAAGCTAACACGCTGACATTTGTTTACGGTTACCGAGTGATTGTTCATGTGCATTTGTAAATTCAATTGCATGGATTCTTTGTAGTTATTGTACCAGTACATAGCGAGACTTTGTTCTTTTTTTTTGGAGTAATTGTTGTTCTCATGTTTGTTTTCCAGTTTGCTGGACCTATTTCGTTTAAGTTTATAAAGGAAAGACAAGAACTGCGGTTGAAAAATAGTTAAAGACGGATTAAAGGCTACTGATACTGAGAGAATAATTTATTTCACAACAATCGACATTGTATCCTTTCATAAAGGCTTAAAAATGTTCATTAGCTCAACTCTGAAACGTAATTTTCGTTTTAGTAGCAATATTGAATGATTTATGCTGTTAATTGCAAATATAACTGCTTTGTTGTCCATATGCTTGGCATCCTCAGTCGCTCGCATTTAATTTTCCTTATAAAAATTAGTTCCATCTTCAAGCGAAATATAATCTAATGGCTTAAACAGGCAAATTGAATTATTAAACTAGGCTTATCGTAATATTCAATACTTATAAGTCAATAAAAGTTTTTGTATCCTTTTGTGTTACGCAGTGTACCTCAAAAAAAGTTTTTCTCGCATGATTTTAACTCTCTGGACAACAATAATTGGAAAACAACAACAATAGTTTATACAAAGCACACTGGTACACGGCCCTATTGCGTATATGAGGAGTTTAAAAATTTCTTATAATATTTGAACTGAAGTCAGACTGCATAAAACAACCAAGCAACCAGTTTGGCCAAAGGGATTTACAGTAACCACATCTTATTCATAGTGCAATGCGTTGCAATTTATTTCGCTTATCGCATACCTTTACGCTTCTTTGGCTATGAATAAATATGCGTTCGTTTTCTGAGTGAATTTAGTCCTGCAGGACACGATGTTAATATGATTTTGTAAAATCCTTTGTGTTAAGCTTTTCCATTTTTCTCTTCCACTCTTTTTTTCTTGCTCATCTTTTCTCTTTCCAACCACAATGTCTCTGTGTTTATGCAGCGAGCGTAATAAATCCCTTGAATGCCGAGTAACTGATGTGTGTTTAGAAATGCTTGCATGGACACCTGTTGTTGGCCTTTTATTTCTCTTCGCCAGTTGGGGATTCTTTTGTGTAGAATTGAATAAAGGCTTTCCTCTTTCGTTTTTCTCTTTTTTTTTTTTAAAGAATGGCAACAAATTTTATAACGAAATAAATTTAAATTCTAAACCGTATTATTTAAAAAGGTTTCTGCTGCCGCCAAAAATACATATTTTTTAAAAAATTTTTATGGCATTTTTTTATTTAAAATACACACTAAACGTAACTTTTTGGCAACTTTAAGTGGCCGAGCGGTTTTTCCGCAGGATAGGGATATGCGATTATAGCTCCCTCGGAGCCTCCAGCCTCTACCCTCTCAGGACCGTTAGTGCGTGACATCGTCACATCCTGCTAGAGGTGGCCCTGCTCTTTAACGGAACACTACGGATCTAGACTGGGGAGTCAACAAACACCCCCCTCTCAGCCGGGGTGACTATGGCTGACCCCCTCCCCCCTTTTTCTTGGCACGACTCGTTTTCTTCTCGGACTTCTCTCTGCCCCCTTGTTTCTGACTCGATTGCCCTGAGCTGGTGGCTGTAACTTTCCGGACCTAGTTGTGTATGCACGGTAGCACCGGGGTGAAACCCGCTGTGTGAACGGCTCCAGGCTAGGGTTTCAGCTGCCCCCGTCCCGTTAAAACCCTGGCAGGCCTCAAAGTACGTTCCTTGTCCGTCGCCATTAAGTTGGTGGTGTAGGTTCGGTTGAGAGGACTCCCGATTAGTACCCGGTCTGGCTCTGAGCACCTGTCCCCATAAGGGCTGATGCCAACCCTCGCGTGGCCTCCCTGCTTGCATAGATAACCACGGGACCACTAATGGGTAACTACACTTGCGGGCAAGGATAGCGGCTTTGAGTGGGGACCTCTTACGATGAACTTTGAAAAATCAAACCCAAATAGACCAGCGCTAACTCAAGTAGGCGAGCGCAAAGCATCCACTGCTACCAGTGGACGCACAATTCTCTCTAGGCAGGCACCTGTCAAAAATGCAGCTGCCCCTTCGAGAGTTAAGCCCCGTATTCTTACTTCGGTAAAACCCCGCTTGGCACACAAGGTTCCGGCTGTGAAGCCGGCTCCCAGTGTCGCCACACCTCCTGTTAGGACACCTTCCACCGAGGCTCCGTCTACCTCTAAGGCGGCTGCGAATATGCCCTCGCACTCTTCGGTTGCCGCTAAGGCATTGACTGACAAGTCTGGCGCGCAGGCCCCTGGCACCAATCCATCGGGTGTCAGGAATACCGTGAGTGCTAGCGTGAGGGCATATAGAACTCGCAGGTCAGCCATGCGCATCATTGCGAAATTTGGCTCGACCGACCCGGCTCTCCTCTCAGAGGATGAGAAGGAACGGCTTGCCTGGGCTAAGGCCCATCGTAATGATCGCCCCCTGCTTCTCCGATCACGGCAGAAACGGGCCCAAAGAGGCAAAGATCTACCGAGCTAAACGCTCCTCTCCAGCCTCCTAAGCGCTCCAAGGTGGCCAATCCCAATATCCCCCCGCCTACAAAACCGCGCTCGGCGCAACCCAGATGCCCTGTCCCCAACAAGCCTTCTAAGCCTCTTAGTGAGGTGTTAAAGGAAGGTCTGACCTGGGCAATTGTTGACCGGAGCCACCCTGATGGTTCCATTGCCCCCACTAAGTGGAGACTGGTGGAACACGCGCTCCTGGACGTCTTCCTTGGAGTAATGGACTCCAACCCTGGCCCCTCACCTGGCTGCACTGATGCGGGGTGGTATCAGGGGCACATCAAGCTGGTGGCGTGCTCCGACCTTCCGATTCTATGAGCTCTATAAGGAGGCCATCAGCAGGATTGGGGAAGTCTGGCCAGGAGCTAAGCTTGCTGCTGTCCCTCCAGACCAGATTGCTAACCGCCCCCGATCCAAGGCGAGAATTCCTACTGGACCATCGGACCCGGAAACCATTTTGAGGATCCTCAAGGGCCAGTAACACCGACCTGCCTACCCATAACTGGAGGGTAGCTAAAGTGTCTGACCAGTGGGGTGATTACCAGCGAGGTGGTGATCATCCTGAAATGAGGAGTCACTTCCATTTATTACTGCCCGTGGGGGCGTGATAAAATATGGTTTTAGTTCAATCGAACTAAGGGTCTATAAGTCGGATTCTCGCGCTGCTGCTCATCCCCCAATAGACCTCAACCCCGTAGACACTGACCCACCCCAACCCCTCCCACAGTACCCCATCCCATCTGACCCTATCCCATCCGACCCTACCCCTGGACCCATTGAATCCGCCGAAGACGTCGAATGTAGGAGTGTGAGCAGCCACTCTTCTCGACGCTCCTCTTCCAGCAAGAAGTCCAATTCTGAGCTGGTGGGGGAATTCTTCGACGGCATCGATATTGACGCAGGCGTTACCTCCCCGTTGTCGGATGAGGAGGACGCTGATGTGACAATGGTTGATTCTCGAGTCAATGCTGAGAGTCACCCAAATTAACCTGCAACATTCTAAAACCGCCTCCGCCGCTCTGCTCCTCCGACTAGCAACCGAGGATGTAGAGCTCATTCTGATCCAAGAACCCTGGGTCGTAGACGGCAGGGTTTGTGGACTCAACACCAAAGGATATCGCGTAGCGTATATCCAGAATTCAGGTAAGCCTCGGGCTTGTGTTATGATTAAGAATAGTATTAACGCTCTTCTCCTCCACAGGTTCAGTGATAAGGACACCGTTACCATGGTCGTCGAAATTAACTCGATGACCTTCTGGATCACGTCATCCTATATGGCTCATGACTATGAGCTCTCTCTTCCTCAGGATCCCATTGGTCGACTGGTAGCGGATGCTAGGCTGCGCGGAGTTCCGGTCATAATCGGAGCAGATGCCAACTCCCACCACACGATGTGGGGTAGTTCCGGTACCAATGAACGGGGTGAGTGCCTCCTTGATTTTATTATAAGTAATAACCTAGCTATAGCTAATCGGGGTGATGAGCCAACCTTCCTGACTTCTATTAGGAAGGAGGTGCTGGACATCACTCTGGTTAGCTCCGATTTCTCTACTAACCTTAAGAACTGGTTTATATCTCATGAATGCTCCTTTTCGGACCATAGATAGCATTACCTTCATTATTGACACGAACGCGTGTCCTCCTTTCGTGACCCCTCCGGTCGACAGGAGGAACACGAATTGGACCGTTTTTAGAGAGAAACTGCGTTGCAGCCTTCCCCCTACCCCCCCGACTATAACGACCCGTCTCGACGTGGATAGGGCTGCTGACACACCGTCGACCGCTCTTAGGGCGGCAGCCACATCCTCCGTCAGACCCTCTGCCCATAGGGGCAAGCGTAAACCGCCCTGCTGGAACCAAGAGATCGTTGATTTACACCGATCTTGTGGTAGGCTCTTTAACAGGGCGAAGACGACAGGTGAATGGTCTACCTACAAGGCCAAGAAGAGGGAACTTAAATACGCTGTGAGGCGAGCGAAGAGGGCCTCGTGGAGGAACTATTGCGCGAGCATAGAATCCTCTGCCGAAACGGGCCGTCTTCGTAAAATTCTAAGTTCCGCTCATAAATCACTTGACTGTATCCGACGACTTGACGGACGTTGGATTACGTCCAGTTTGGAGACACTTGAACTCCTCCTTGATACTCACTTTCCAGGAAGTGTCACATTTGGTGGTCAGGCCTTTTATCAGGTTAATGAACCACCGTCTGGGAACTATTCCCCCCTGTCCCTTACCCTTGGCCAAGTGCAATGGGCTGTTAGGTCTTTCAAACCATTCAAGTCACCAGGACCGGATGGCATTATTCCAGGTGACATTCAACATGGGGAGGAGATAATCCTGCCCTGGTTGCTTGCCATCTATAACGCTAGTCTCTACATCCCTTGGAGCTGGAGAATATCTAGGGTGATTTTCATTCCCAAAGCTGGGAAACCATCCCATACTGGGGCGAATGATTATAGACCCATAAGTCTGTGTTCCTTTCTTCTGAAGACACTGGAAAGAGTCCTTGATGTTCATATTAAGGCCTCGATTGATTCAGCGCTTCTGTCCACTCTACAACATGCATATACGAGAGGTAAATCAGTGGAAACAGCGCTTCACTCGCTTATCTCTCGGGTGGAGAAGTCCTTGCACGTTAAAGAATACACTTTGTCCATTTTTTTGGACATTGAGGGCGCATTCAATAACGTCAACCCGTACGCCATAGTTAGGGCTCTCGGTTCTCTGAACCTGGGACAGGATCTGGTCAGGTTCATCGAGCAGTGGGGGCCTCGAATTGTCAGAGAATGGTTCGTAAGGGTACTCCGCAGGGCGGTGTTCTATCACCTCTTCTCTGGAATCTTGCAGTCAACTCACTCCTGAGGGGGCTGGAACAATCTGGCAATGAGGTCATAGCATACGCTGACGACATTGCCATTGCAGCGTCGGGAATTTGTCCGCAGACACTGTCGGACAAGCTGAACTTGGCGCTGTCAATCGTGTTGGACTGGTGTAGGGATTTTGGACTGTCTATTAACCCCTCTAAGACCGATACGATTCTTTTTACGAGGAAATATAAAATTCCGACCTTCTCCCTTCCCAGCATAGGGGGGACCAGACTCAGGTTGAGTCCCGAGGTTAAGTATCTGGGCCTGATCCTCGATCCCAAACTGGACTGGAGGGCGAATCTGGCTGCTAGAGCACGTAAGGCGGCATGTGCTGCCTACTGCTGCAGTAGGCGGTCGGAACCAGGTGGGGTCTTCGCAGAAGGATCATGCGTTGGATATATTCCATGGTCATCGAACCCAACCTCTTATACGGTGTTGTGTTCTGGTGGACTGCTCTGGACAGACAATACAACGTCAGACTTCTTGACAAGGTCAGAAGGTCTGCCGCCATTCATATAACTGGTGCTCTACGCACCACCCCCACGAAGGCCTTGTTCACAATGCTAAGTTCCACTCATAAATCACTTGACTGTATCCGACGACTTGACGGACGTTGGACTACGTCCAGTTTGGAGACACTTGAACTCCTCCTTGATACTCACTTTCCAGGAAGTGTCATATTTGGTGGTCAGGCTTTTTATCAGGTTAATGAACCACCGTCTGGGAACTATTCCCCCCTGTCCCTTACCCTCGGCCAAGTGCAATGGGCTGTTAGGTCTTTCAAACCATTCAAGTCACCAGGACCGGATGGCATTATTCCAGGTGACATTCAACATGGGGAGGAGATAATCCTGCCCTGGTTGCTTGCCATCTATAACGCTAGTCTCAGGCTCCTCTACATCCCTTGGAGCTGGAGAATATCTAGGGTGATTTTCATTCCCAAGGCTGGGAAACCGTCCCATACTGGGGTGAATGATTATAGACCCATAAGTCTGTGTTCCTTTCTTCTGAAGACACTGGAAAGAGTCCTTGATTGTACTCACGTTAAAGAATACACTTGTCCATTTTTTTGGACATTGAGGCGCATTCAATAACGTCAACCCGGACGCCATAGTTAGGGCTCTCGGTTCTCTGAACCTGGGACAGGATCTGGTCAGGTTCATCGAGCAGTGGGGGCCTCGAATTGTCAGAGAATGTTCGTAAGGGTACTCCGCAGGGCGGTGTTCTATCACCTCTTCTCTGGAATCTTGCAGTCAACTCACTCCTGAGTGGGGCTGGAACAATCTGGCAATGAGTCATAGCATACGCTGACGACATTGCCATTGCAGCGTCGGGAATTTGTCCGCAGACACTGTCGGACAAGCTGAACTTGGCGCTGTCAATCGTGTTGGACTGGTGTAGGGATTTTGGACTGTCTATTAACCCCTCTAAGACCGATACGATTCTTTTTACGAGGAAATATAAAATTCCGACCTTCTCCCTTCCCAGCATAGGGGGGACCAGACTCAGGTTGAGTCCCGAGGTTAAGTATCTGGGCCTGATCCTCGATCCCAAACTGGACTGGAGGGCGAATCTGGCTGCTAGAGCACGTAAGGCGGCATGTGCTGCCTACTGCTGCAGTAGGGCGGTCGGAACCAGGTGGGGTCTTCGCAGAAGGATCATGCGTTGGATATATTCCATGGTCATCGAACCCAACCTCTTATACGGTGTTGTGTTCTGGTGGACTGCTCTGGACAGACAATACAACGTCAGACTTCTTGACAAGGTCAGAAGGTCTGCCGCCATTCATATAACTGGTGCTCTACGTACCACCCCCACGAAGGCCTTGTTCACAATGCTAAACTGGCTACCTACTGTGCTTCTCGCAAAGCAGGTGGCCAAGTTTGCTGCGACTAGACTTAATGCTCTCTCTCGTTGGCACATTGTACCTTCTGGTCACTCCACAATTCTGGAGATTGACCCGGTGGTCCCTGGGAACATGGACTTTTTCCCTGCTGAACATTGTCTTGATAGATGTTTCCACTTTCTGATTCCGAGTAGGGATGACTGGAATCCTGATACGATCGTCCCCCCGGATATCCTGGATATATATACTGACGGCTCTAAACTCGAGGTTGGGGTCGGAAGCGGCGTCTATTCTAGGAAACTGGACCTGAGTATTTCTCTCCGTCTGCCGGACTACTGCAGTGTGTTTCAGGCGGAGGTGATGGCAATTTACCGGGCCGCTCAATGGATCCTCGTTAACGATGCTCCTTTCAGTCGCGTCTCGATCTTTTCGGATAGTCAGGCTGCGATAAGATCTCTGTCAGGGTTCGTGATCAACTCTAGGATCGTTAGGGAATGTCGTCGCTGTCTCGACCTAGTCTCGGGGCGCTTCACCAGGGTCTCTCTGGTGTGGGTCCCCGGGCACAGTGATATTCCGGGAAACTGTAGGGCCGACGAGCTCGCCGGAGCTGGTGCGCTCCTTCCGGAATCCTCTTCTGTTGAGATGGGTATGCCACTTGCCTCGGTCAAGTTGACCATTGCGCGGAGGTTCCTTCGGGACGCCAACCTATCCTGGGTAAATGAGGAGTCCTGCTCCACCGCTAGACTTACCTGGCCCAGGATAAATGGAAGGCGTACCAACCAATTACTTAGTCTCGGTCGTGATGTCATCTCGACTGTAGTGGCCGTGCTTACGGGTCATTGCATCATGGGTAGGCACGCCGAGAGAATGAGGCTCCCTTTTAACGACTTCTGCCGTGGATGTAGGTCCACTGAGGAAGAGAAGAGCGTCGTTCACTTTCTTTGCCAGTGCCCGTCTCTTGCTAGGAGTAGATATAGGTTATTTGGCTCCCCATTCCTTGTTAGCTTAACGGAGCTATCATCTATTGATATCAAGGATATAGCTTCGTTCATCAAATTTTCTGGCTGGTTTTCCAGTGCGGGGTAGTCGTGCTTTTATTGTGCAGCCCTTGCGCTGACCAACTTCTTCCTTTCCCTAATTTGGCGGAACTTGGTTAGTACAGGGACTGCGTTTCACCCGTGGCATCACAACGGGCCGCCATGCGTGCTCAAGTGAGCTTTGTGATATCGGAGCTACCACTACGACCTAAGACCTAAGACCTAAGTGGCCGTTTAAAATTTATTTTAATTTAAGTATTAGGGGGGGTAATTGTTTAGAAAATAGTTTTAAGGGTTACTTAATTAAACACACAGTTTATTAATGTAAATGAGCAGCAATAAATTTTTAAATAAAAATTTAAAAAAAAAAAGTGGTCAAAACTTGTTGCCAATGCAGTATGTATGTTAGCCAAATGTTGACTTCAGACTCTGTTACAACTGCGGTTTCAGCCTCATTATTAGCCACTATTTTCGTTAGACTAGAAGCATTGTATCTAAATCAGTGAAGGGCACATTCGAAATTTCTTATCACATGTGATAGGCAAAGAAATTTCTGCTGACGCTTCGTTGATACACCTATACTATAAGCTTACTCGTGTGGTTTCGTATAATGATCGTGTGTTTGTTGTTTTGTGTTGATGTCAGAGAACAAAATCAATTCAGTTGACGTTTAGCACTTGATGAAACAAGATCTCGCTACGCAACTTTTTTGAATGATTTTTTGTTTTTTACAAATACACGCAGCAAAATGTTTAATGAAAATTGGGAATATGATTTTTTATAGAGAATATGGATGGTAATGCACAATGTATTGTGGGTTATCGCACTTTATGTTGTAATTCTATTTTTTTTTAAGGCATTATGAGACTAGCCACGGATTTTTGGACAACATTAAAGGGAAAGATAGGATAGCAGAATTTTTTTAAAATTGCAATAATTTTTAATTTAATAACGAGATATTGTCGTTGCCTTTTAAAAAGACGTCATATACAGTTGCATTGGCTTTAGCAAAACAGTGCCGTCCGGAAATTTCTTTTTGAATTTGACGACAGACGTATTGAGTTGTTTTGGCGAAAAATGTCAAGAAGCTGTAAAACTTTGTCAAAACATTCCAGTCCAGTGCAGTGCGGAGGAAATTGGCTTGGGGGAGTTTATCTTTCAATAAGACAACGATTCCAAACATACGAGTAAGGTCGCTAAGAAATGTTTTGCTGAAAATAATGTTGAAAAATTAGAATGGCCGCTCAAAGACGCCCAGATTTAAACCCCATAGAGCATCTTTGGACTATCTTAAATAACAAAATTCCCATGGACTCCAGAACAAATATTGAAACATTTTGGGATAAAATGCAAAGTGAATTCCTATAAGTACTTTGAAGAACCTTCCGCTAAGTATATCCAAAAGATTAAGGGAATACATAAATAATAAAGGAGGACGAACTTCGTACTAAATTTTGAAGTTATTTAATTATTTGTAATATTTTCTAGTGAAGTGTTTCTTCATTTTGTCACTTGAAATTCCTTATGTGCCATATAGTTTCTATTATATATAGAAAATATAGAGAAAGAATTCAATATTGAGGTCCCTATTAGATAAAATATTAACCGAATTAAAAATCAAACTATAATTTATAAACATTTGAAAACAATAAACATATGATTTAATCAAAAAACAAAAATTATTTAAAACCGCAGTTAACAATATTCACACAATACAATAAACCAATTTTTTTTTTATTTTCCCAGTGTACGATTCTCAAAAATTACGTTGAATTTTGTTCTCCGCTGCTTTACCAACACAACCAAAACTATGATAGTATGTGTTTGCCCTTCACTGATCTAAATGATCCACCTTCGCGAATGTACATCACGGGCTGTTATCAATGCATAGGTTATGTGAGAATTCGAGGCAGACACATGATCTTGCGAGGAGAGTAGTTCCCACATCGCTGACGTGGCTGTAACCTTTCTATAAAGTGAGTACAGCATGGTGTACTGTGAGCAATAGAGAAGATAAAAAGAGGAAAAACTCTTTTCAACCAAAATGAGTTCTAAGCAATCAATCCTCCTTGAGTTTTGAATACTACATCGCAGTGTAGAGAAATGACCGATCATTTGAAGGGGCTCTATAGACTCAATGTATTACTCCTCAGAGTAAAGTTCGTTTTAAATGCAACGTGTAGATTTTATACTGAAAAGAATGGATTATCAGAACTCAGTTTTTTTTTTTTTACCTATAAAGAATTAATACATCCCAGAAGGATACCCCTGGACACATATAAAAGGTGCTGGACATTAAGTTAACAGCACCAACCTGAAGCTTGTTTCATGAATAGGCTTTGAGGATACATTATGGGGTTACCCTATATAGATTTAAGGCACTACAACTGTTAACTGTTACAGGAGCTGGTTGCTCTTTTGCAGCTTTGCAACTCTTAATTAAGTTATTATTAAACACTTGAAGCTTTTTAATGCAATTTTGCATTTTTCCTGCGCACTTTAATGCCATTTATTTTGAATCTTTTAATGTTTTTGCAAGTATTCTATCAACACCTACTTCATAAGTGGCATAAAGCAAATCCGTGCAACCAGCCATTGCATTAATATTCACTCGATATGCTCAATATTTTATAAACTTTTCCATTTCCTCCTTACATTGCAGCTCTTAACTGAACGTTTTAGCAGATGGTAATTGATTTCTTTCTTTCGCTTCTCTCATTGTTTTCATGTTTTTCAAAATTGCACTCACTTAGAAAAAATATTCAATTACTCACTGTTAACATATATTTCTCAGGAATATGCAAATGGTAACACAAATGAATAGACTTTCAATTTGTCGAAATGGTGTTTCAATGTTCTGTTAGCCAAGCTAAAGCCGTACTGCAGGAAATAAGGATTGCTTGAAAAAGCATTAAACAATGGACGTGCTTTTAGCCCCATGCGCTTGACAGCTCGTACTTACTGGAAATGTATTTCCACAGGATTTAAATTCAATTCACGTGGATAGACATAAACAACATTAGTTTGTAGGGGCCTTAAAGAAAACTTTTTTTTACTTATTTGTTTTTTTTTCTTGGGAATTATGAAAACGATACCATTTATCTTTCAATTACCAGCATAATAATTGAAATATTTATGAAAATAAGACAATTAGCCGAGTTTTTGCATTTGAAAAGATTTAAAAGTTTTTATTCCTGATTTGACTTTATCAGATTGTGATGCATGAATTCAATTCTTGTGTGTAAGATTTAATTTAGAAAAGGTTTCAAAATATAAAGAAAAATTTCATTTCATATGAATGGCTGTAAAAAAAAGAGAAAATGTTTTAATGGAAAAATGTGCTTCAAAAAAAAAAAAATGAAATGTGAAACATATTAAATGATAATTGCTTAACATTCATAAACGATGCAAAAGAAACAGGATTAATGAAACAAATTACAGCCCCTTTCAAACTCATACATCCTACTAGCAGCTTATATGATAAGACAAATGGCACAGTTCAACAGAAGAATTTGTTACAAAATTGTGAATTATTTTTATAATTTTGAACATCATCATTGGAGAAGCCGTTAAAATACAAAACTCATACATATTACTTATGTTGTGTGCGTTAATTTCATGCATGACTGACGGGACCTAAA